>JAGPOY010002547.1:0-14634 GCA_018983105.1 Silene uniflora | reverse complement strand
TTCTACACACAGCTGCTTGTCATCACCAAGCCTTACTTTGCTCTTTTGAGCCTCATCCAAGTCTCTAAACATGGATTTGGTACTTGACATGTGGTTTGAGCACCCACTGTCAATGTACCACACATTCCCATCCACTTCAGGTGTGCCTTCCCTAGTTAGGAAAAGCTTTTCTTCTGCTGCAATGTGTGCATTCTGATCAGTCTTGCTCTCAGACTGATCTTTCACCTTTTCCCAGCAATTAACCTCCTTGTGGCCTGGCTTGTTACAGTAGTAACACTTCATAGGACCCCTTGAAACCTGAGTGTCCTTAGCCTGAGCTTCAGATGACTGGTCAGATGACCTGCCACGCCCTCTTCCTCTGAAGCCTCCCCTTCCTCTTCCTCTTCCTGACCTACTTGACTTGTCTTTGGAGGAGTCACCTTTGGAAACAAATGCCTGCTCCTCCTTCTTCTCTGAGGATCTGTTCACTCTTTCCTCATGAGCTAGCAGTGATCCCATCAAGTCATCAAATGAATATGTTTCTAAATCATTTGATTCCTCAATAGCAGTCACCACATAGTCATACTTCTTTGTCAGACTCCTCAACACTTCCCCAACAACCTGCTCATCTGTCATTTTGTCTCCATATGCCCTCATCTGCTGCACTATCCCTGACACTTTAGACAAATAATCTTGCACAGATTCTTTGTCACCCATGAGAGAAGTCTCAAACTCTCTCTTTAGGGTTTGTAGTCTCACTTTGACTACCTTCTTGTCACCTAGATACTCTGATTTCAAAGTATCCCAGGCCTGCTTGGATGTGGTAGCAGATGCAATACGAGAGAAGATCCCATCATCCAAGGCCTGCTGAATGATAAACAGAGCCTTGGCATCCTTCTTCCTCGTTTCCTTGAGTGCAGCTTCTGGTTCAGCAGACTTAATATCCTTAAATCCATGCTCAACCAGATCCCACAACTCTTGTGACTTAAACAGGGTTCTCATCTTCAATTCCCAGAATTGATAATTTGAACCCTTGAATATTGGCAAATGAGAAAGACCATTTGAGCTTGATCCATTGGAAGCCATGACAAGTCCTAGGATACGAAACCTAAAGACCTGATACCAATTTGTTGTGATTTATTGTGAGGTTTTGCTTAAACAATGATGAAGAAGCTAAGGGAGAATTAACTTGCATTGATTGAATGAAAATACATAGCTTAAATAGGAAAGCAACAGTGGTGGCAACAGAAGCCTTGAACCACGACTAAGGTAGTGCCTAGACAATAGGAGCACTCCTTCTTCTTCTACTGAAATACAGGAAACTCAAAACAGAAATGCAACAACTAGTTCCTAATGTTTAGGAACACTTAATTATTCCTAGATTAATATTTGAATTAATTTTAATAATCACTTGTCGGGATACCTACAACAATCTCTGGCATCTTGAAAAATCTCGGGACGAAAACTATTGAGAATTGTGGTTTGTATTATGATGACAATGCATGGATGTATTTATACAAGCGTGAAAGTAATCCTAGTCCTAGTGAAATACGGAGTATAGTACAACAATTTTATCTACATTCTACTTGCTCGGTCACTAATGCACACAAACCCAACCCTAACCCTAATTGCTCGGTCACTCTAGTAATCTCAATTATATTTCTCGGTCTCCCTTTATTTGCCGAATATATACTCCGTATTAATTTAGGTTATATGACTAAAATAATCTGAGTCTCTTATTTGTTCGAGTGCTGTTTTCATTGGGTGTGTAAATTTAATCCTTAATTCTTAATTGTGTGTGAGTTTCATCCTTATATTTGAAAGTTATATATTGATATCGTGATCAAGTCACGGATTCGTCACTAGTTAAAATTAATGGTTGTGAAAATGAACAATCTAACTACAAATAAATACGGAGTATACAATACGGATTGTGTAATGTAAGTAGGTATTTGTAAATTGTAAGTACATTCCCAATTAGTGGAAGGCATGCCCATTAAATCTGCTTATAAGGGAGTAGTACGCATAACGCAGCGCATAATTAGTAGAAAGTAGGTAATTTCCAATTACGGGGTACTTTACTATTATAGTGTACGGGTAGTCGGTTACATGTCTGGATCAGATCGGGTATACGTGTAGCTGCATATAAGTTACGCAAATGCATATATACCTAGCTCTTATGTGCGGTAAATGAAAATTAAGATTGATGAGATTTACGGTTGTAATTTTTGTTATTAAAAGTAGCTGAAAATTTTGCTAGTGCTAGGCCTAGGGTGTTTGAAGATTTAAATGTTCAGTTTTAAGACGTAAACTCTAGATCCTAGATCCGCCACTGGTTACATGACATTAGGATAGTCGTTTGTACATCCCCTTATAACTATTAGAATAAGAAAAACTAAGTTTTTCCCGCCTAACTCCACCCTGTCTTTTATTGGGCCGTTTTGTTGAATGATCATTCTGTATTGCAATTGACCCATATCTAACACATCCTCTATAATTACAAATAATTCGGCCCAATCTCATAAAATCCCAATTTATATTCTCCAATTTATATTTTTCCAATGATGCACTTTATTTTTGGAAAAAAATAAACTAAAATCTCAATTGATCTTTATTCTCTCCAATTTATTCGAAATCTTATCAATCACAATCCGCAGCAATCTTTTTTGGATACCAATCAATCACTACTCCTAACAACTTCACCTAAATATGCAATCTTTTTTCGAATGGTGCGTCTTTCACCATGATGCAGATCTTGAGTCTCTCCCTAGCATACTAGACTTGTGTGAGACGGTCTCACGCTATGAGACGGTCCCATCATATAAAAAAAAATAACTCATCATTTTATTTTTATTTTAGCACTAAATGCATACAACTTTTTTTATAAAAATCGTCTAAGCTTGTAACACCGTCTTATTCTAGAATTTGTGAGCATGAGGATAATATTCATGATGCAAACGACAAAAAATAATAAAATCACAATTACATGATTTAGAAGAGAGAAACAACTTTAACTAACATGAATCATCTTTTGGAACCGTCAATAATTTAGGTGCCAAAAAATAAACCATAAACCCTTTTCTGCGTCTTTTTCGGCTTCGCCATCGCATCCAAACCAAATGACAAAAAGAAGGGCCTTACTGAACTCATTACAGAAGAGGTATAATGTGGGAGGTGACTGGTGATGACTGATGAATTGGATGGAGTCTTTGCTCTTTGGCAACGGGTTGCAGCCGCTGAAGCCGTCATTGACCCACAAGTTTCCCGTCGCTGGAAAAGGGGGAGTCAGAGTATGGTGAGGTGGTAGTAAGGGGAAGGGGGATCAAGGTTCCTATAGAACAGTTTTGTAATTTGTTCATTCCTATTCATTAATGATATTTTGTACGATAAGACGACTTTATACAAAAATTCGTTATCACTATTACTATTGAGACGATATTCTCGGAAGTAGATATTTTCCGTATATATATTTTAATTCTTGTGCAAGTTACTAATATCTAAAAGATATGTTTTTTGGGTGTATATAAGTCATGATGTATATTGTAAATTAATTCATTCATTCAATATACAAAATTCCTCCCATCTTACGTTTCTTCATGGCATCAGAGACATCGATTCTGAGGCATTAAATTTTTTTTTTTTTCTCATAATCATAATCTTTCATAATCATAATCTATCATCATCATGACTGGTACAAACGGTGACAAAGGAAAAGGAGGAAGTTCGGGCACTAAGCAGGATGTAATTTCTCCGACGTCGCCCCTGTATCTTCATCCCTCCGATAGCCCCACTTTGTCACTCACACAAGTCAAATTCGATGGTAACAATTACGCCCTATGGGCTGATGCAGTAAAGAACGGGCTCGACGCCAAAAATAAATTGGCTTTTGTCGAAGGAACCGTTCCCAAACCGGTAATTCTGCCAGGAGAAGAGGAAAGCCTTGAAGCAGTTGCGTGGCGGCAGTGTAACGCCATGGTTAAAGCATGGTTACGGAATTCAATTGAGTTCCGTCTCCATCCAAGTATCGCTTTTTCGGGTACTGTACCTGAAATTTGGAAAGAATTACAGGAGAGACATTCCACTGGGAATGCACCGCGGGTTCATCAGTTAAAAACTGAACTCGGTGAGTGCAAACAGGGGAAAGACGAGTCTATTGTCGACTACTATACCCGTCTCAAATCAATATGGGACGAGTTGGCTAATTATAGCAAAGCTTCATCTTGTACTTGTGGAGCAGCAGCGACTCTCATAAAGGAGCGCGAGGAAGAAAAGGTCCATCAATTTTTGATGGGGCTTGACACCGTCAAATACGGTAATATTCGCACGAATTTGCTCATGGAAGATGATGTGACATCGCTAAGTCGGGCCTATGCTCTTGTGTTACGAGAAGAAAGGCATCGGGCAGTTTCTAAGGAGAAAGAAGAAGTCATTGAAGCAGCAATGGCGGTTCAGACGGTTGCAAGCGAGACTGTCACTGAGTCAGAAGAAATAAAACCACCACGGTGCACCTTTTGCAAGAAACCGTGGCATACTGAGGATAGATGCTATAGCAAGCATGGCTACCCGTCTCGTGGGGGTCGTGGCCGTGGCAGAAGAGGTGGAAGAGGCCAGGGCCGTGGTGGACGAGGTGATTATCAGAGTGCTCATGCTGCAACAAACAGTGAGAACGAGGGACAGCGCAGCAACACTGACCTGACAGCAGAAGAAATCAACCGCGTTCGAAGCCTACTAGCTGGAAAAACAGGTGCTGGACAGAGTACTAAAATACCAGGTATGTCCGTCGGAAATTGGATGGTTGACAGTGGAGCTTCTCACCACATGACAGGAAGACGGGAATTGTTACAAGATAGGCGTATTGGTCGACAGTCCACCGTTGGCCTGCCAAACGGCTCTCACATAATAGCAAATGAATATGGCAGTGTATTGATAAATAAAAATCTCACGCTTCGAGATGTCCTATATGTCCCGTCTTTAACCTGCGATTTAATTTCTGTTCAACAATTAATCTCCGAAAATAAGTGTATTGTGACTTTTTATAACGATTATGGTGTGATACAGGACCTGTCTACGAGGATGAAGATTGGACGGTGTGAGCTTAAAGACGGGGTTTACTACTTGAAGAGTGAAGCGGATGAAATTGTGGCAAAAACAAGTACCAAAGATACACGTCTATGGCACAGACGACTCGGACACCCTTCAAGCAGTACTTTGTCTTCTTTTTCTCCTTTAGTTAATTACGATTTATGTTGGGATTCCAATCAAGTTTGTGATTCTTGTTGTCGGGCAAAACAAACACGTTCCAGTTTTAAGTTAAATAATAAGAGGAGTGACGATTTATTTTCTCTTATTCATTGTGATATTTGGGGTCCTTATCATGCTGAAAATTTAACTAAGGCTCATTACTTTCTAACTATTGTGGATGATCGAAGTAGAAATGTATGGGTTTTCTTAATGAAGGATAGAGGAGAAGTTAGTCAATTGATGATTAATTTCTGTAAAATGATAAATACCCAATTCAATAAGCAAGTCAAAATTGTACAGAGTGATAATGGTACCGAGTTTCTCTCGGGAGTCATGACCGAATACTACAATGCAAATGGAATGTTGTTTCAAACTAGTAATGCCGGTACACCACAACAAAACGGGAGAGTCGAACGAAAGCATAGACATATTTTAGAGAAGTCTAGGGCACTCCGTTTTGAAGCCAATCTACCACTTGAGTTTTGGGGGGATTGTGTACTGACAGCCGCTTACCTGATTAATCGTACACCCACTCGTATACTTAATGGTTTGACGCCCTATGAAGTTCTATATGGGAAAAGACCAAATCTTGATAACATACGTGTTTTTGGAAGCTTATGCTATGCTCATAACAAAGACAAATCCCGAGATAAATTTGGTGAAAAAGGCAAACGATGTATATTCGTTGGATATCCGCAAACCAAGAAGGGATGGAAAGTTTATGATTTACAGCGGAAGAACACGTTTGTATCTCGAGATGTCGTCTTTTATGAGCACGTCTTTCCATATGCAGTAAGTGTCAACTCGGATAATGCTAAGTCACAAGCAGAATTGAATGTGAGTTTCGAAAATATTGAGCAATTCGTTGAGAATTTTGAAGCTACTGGTGTTGAAATTGGTGGAATAAATGCAAATTCCTTTATTGATGAGAATGTTTCAGAAGCAGGAGACGAAACTAGCATTCATCAAGAATCTCCAACTGATTCATTGGAATCCTCGGGTGACAAAACAGGGGAAACAGAGATTTCCATAGCGACTGAACCACAGGGTGAAGAAGCAGTCCTAGGTCGTGGTGCCAGACAGAAATTCGATCCCTATTGGAAGAGCGATTACATTTGCAAATCGACTCGTTTAATAAACCCCGTCATCACAGCTCACCCGACTCCATCTTCCTCGACAAAGGCAGGTACTCGCTATCCCATTGCTAATTATGTCACTACAACTTGTTTTTCTAAATCCTACAGAAATTACCTAGCTCGGGTCGATGCCATACAAGAGCCGCGTAGTTATCTTGCTGCTGCAGAAAAACCCGAATGGAGACAAGCAATGGCCAAAGAAATACACGCACTCGAAGATAACGGTACTTGGAAAGTAGTCGATTTGCCAAGTGGAAAGCGGCCCATTGGATGCAAATGGGTGTATAAGGTGAAGTACAAGGCGGATGGAACATTGGAGCGGTATAAAGCGAGGCTTGTTGCACAAGGGTATAGCCAAATAGAAGGTGTCGATTATCATGAGACCTTCGCACCGGTTGCAAAAATGACAAGTGTCCGGTGCCTTCTAGCTGTAGCCGTAACAAAAGGGTGGTCAATTGCGCAACTAGATGTCAACAATGCGTTTCTTCATGGAGAGTTGAGTGAGGAGGTCTACATGAAATTACCACCAGGTTATGATGTACAAGGCCAAAATAAGGTATGTCGGCTACTTAAATCTCTTTACGGGCTCAAACAAGCATCGCGGAATTGGTTTGCCAAATTAACTAGTTCACTCACGAAATACGGCTTTGTTCAATCTTTAGCCGATTACTCTTTATTTACATACAATAAAGATGGGGTATTTCTTGGCCTTTTGATATATGTGGATGACATGATTATTGTTAGCAATAATGATGATGCTAGCATTCGGTTACGACAATTCCTTGATCGAAGCTTTGGAGTCAAAGATTTGGGAAAGTTGCGTTATTTCCTGGGCATCGAGGTAGCACACGGAACTCAGGGACTTTTTCTTAGTCAGCGCAAGTATGCATTGGAGATAAGAAATGAACCCTTAGAAAATGAGTAAGACAACGCAGTCATGGATAAAGGATTAAGCGATCACACAGTCATCACAATACATGATCAACAAAATGGTGAAGAAGGATAAGTCTCCTGTACAATTAAATTGATTCTACTCGGCTGAAAACCGACAACTTTGCATGATCCTATGAAGTTCGTTTATCTTTATACCTCATGGCAAAGAATACAAACACCAAGAAGTTCAGGAAACTAAAACCAGCCCACATGAAGAAATATTTATGAAGTTGACCCTTGTTCAGATCATCAGGTATCCACCCTAGACTTCCCCCACAAGTCGTAATGGCGGTCACAATCGTAAGAATCAATGAGTTCAAATAATTCCCCATGGAAGTGTTCAGCAAACACAATGCTGTACTTATACTTCTCATGTTGTCAGGTGACTGATCATAGAAAAATTCCAACTTTCCCACAAATGTAATTGCATCAATAAATCCCATCAACAAAAACTGCGGGATTTGCCAGCAAATACTCAAAGGAGAGATGACATTCTCACCGGCAATCCCGAGTTCTGTAACTAGCTGCAACCGTCTCATCTCCACAAAAGCAGCACATAACATAGGAAGGATTGACAGGAAGAAGCCGATACCAATTCTTTGTAGTTCTGAAACCCCCTTTTCGCTGCCAGTGAACTTTATAGCAAAAGGCCGTAGAAACTTGTCATAAAGCGGAATCCACAGAGCACCACTGATCATAATAAACATTGATAGGGACGCTGCGGGAATTGTGAAGGATCCGATTGATCTGTTCATGGCCATGCCTTGTTCCACAAATATTGTTGATGTCTGATAATAAACTGCAGAATAGACTATCCCTGTTGCCCATATCGGAAACATCCTCAACAAGATAGTCAGTTGTTTTACCTCAGTTACATTCATTTGAGCATCTGATGGCACCGCTACTATGTCCAGGAATCTGCAGGGTTTCATACAGTATCATTGTCATTCTACTCGTAGACAATATACGGCTTGACAATTCATGTCTGACACTCGTACTCTAATCCGAGTAACATGCTATATAAAATGACAAGAAACTTACTTCAAATCATCATTGTGCTCCATCTTGAGACTTCCTTCAACAGCATTTGGGACCTGTGGTTTAACCTTACGGATTGATGCAACTACGTCCTGATATATTTGCGTAAATGGGCTTCCTCTGGGTTTTTGAAACCTATAAAATCGAGTTCCAGTAAAGAAACTTGCAAGACCAATTCCCATAAACAATGCAGGTACTGTGAAGCCCATGCTCCATCCGACATTTTCTTGAATCCAAACAATTAGTGTGCTAGCTAAAAGAGAACCAATGCTAATAGAGAAAAAGAGCCAATTGAAATAAGACCCTTTCTTTACTCTTTCAGTAGGGTCAGTATCATCAAACTGGTCAGCACCGAAGGACGGTACACAGGGCTTAATCCCTCCGGCCCCTAAAGCCATTAGATAAAGTCCTGCAAAGAAAACAGCATATTGTCCTCGGGAAGCGGGTGGGCAAACTGAATCCATGCATTCAGCAGGTTGAAGTGCAGGAAGTGATGCAGAAAGATCCAATATGCACATCCCCTACAATGAGAAACAATCTCTTCGTGTTTTTAATGCTAGCTAGAGTAAACGTTCGACCCTTCTTACACATCAAGGCACTCGAGAATATTGCTGTCAGCAAATGAAGTAGATAGAAATAATTGAGCAAATCAGGCGTAAATACACAAAGAGTAGTTATCGGCTTATCGCTGAGTGTGATTAATGGTCTGGTATTATTCAATCATATTACTCAAAATGCTCGAATCATGAATAGAAAACAAATGCTCTAAACTGAAGAAAAACAACAAGGAAGAATGAAAATAGAGTGTGTGGAAATTACGATGAAGTAAGCTAAAGACGAAAAGGCAACTGTCCAATATCTTCCCCAATATGCATCAGCTAAGAAGGCTCCAAGAAGAGGTGTAAGGAAGCATGTTCCTGACCATGTGCTTACAATTTTTGCTGCAGAAACGTTTCCTTGGTGCAACTTTCCAATGAGATAATTGACTAGGTTTGTATCAATAGCGTAGAAGGCTACACGATCACAGCATTCACTACCTGCAAAGAGAAGGCCGGCATTTAAGAGGACAAACACCAACATTGCCCCAAGGAGGGTCCTGTCATTTTCAAATGGCTCCTGATAAAATCTCGTCGAGCTACAGTCACTTCACAATATAAGAAGGGTGTTGCCGCGTACATGTTGCTTTGTTCCATCATAATTAAAAACGGTGAGCTATTGAGTTAATGTCAGATCACAACTCACCAAGAATGAAAAGGCTGGCTTTCCAGTTTCCGGTTTTCGCCTTGAGGACAGGCCGCCCATAGAAGTCAACAGAACCATCTCCAGTATATGTTTCACTTGTATTGTTCCCTTTCTGAGGAAATCCAAACAAAAATCAGGAGCAAAAGAAAAAGTCAACTCATGAATAGCATGTTTTAGAAGCATTCACCTTGAAAATACATTCAACATGAATATTTTCATAATCATACAAATGTATGTAACACAATAAACAAGTGATATTGAGTAAAAAGGGTAGGAAAATAGACCTGCAGAAGTGTGTCCTCCAAAAGTAAAATCTGCTCATCATGAGAATTCATCTTCGTATGCCCTTTTTTACCCCAAGCCACCGGGGTAATGTTGTTTTGTCGTCTTTTTTTTGGTCTTGAAGAGTATTTAGTAACAACATATCCGTTTATAAAATCCAAACAATTACTTATTCAAGAGGATACTTTTTCAGAGAGAAAAAAAAAGATGTGCAATTTGGAATGTACCAAATGACAGCTTTACACAAACTTTAAAAATACAAAAAAAAAAAAGACTTTGGAAAATAGATAAGAAAGACTATCATCCTTCATGGCACCAACTCCACTTCTACCATTCGGCCCTTCCTCGGCCAATTCAACCTCGTCAAACTATAAGATGGTCATAACTCCGGTATGTTATGAATGATGATGGTGAATTATTTGAGGAATGTAACTGCACTATGGACGCCTAAAACATTAGTTTTGATTCATAGAGGAATGAAACTCCAATAAGGACGCATGAAATTGAATTTTTATATGTATAGGTATGTTTGTGTAGGTGTATATGACTAATTTGATCAATAATTATCAATTAAACAATCAAAATAAATGTTTAACATTTAAATTATTGTCTATAATTGAATTTTTCTTGGATTAATTTGAGAAGTTGTATGGTGGATTGGGAGAATTAGGTTTAGAGCCTTTTTAGTTAGAGGTACACAAATGGAAAAAACTACGTAAAATGTACTAAATTGAGTAAAATACGTACTGCGAAAATAAATTACGTACTGTTTACAAAAACGCATATCTAATAATCCTAATATCAGCGCACGAAACGTCCAAATCTTGTACGTACGGAGTATATTATGATGCATGCCTGCTTATATTTCTCACCTCTCGTGAACCCTAAAATCCAGCTGGTATTAACTATTAAGGTCTACTAAACCTCACTTTGTGCAACGTCCATATTTCTCTTTATGTCAAATAAGGATCCACCTCCTTCACCATGTTTGCTTGTCAACTTGTCCCTCAATGTTGTATCGTTCAAGTTATTGGAATTTTACTTCAAAATTTAAATTAAGATAGTAGTTGTATTGTTCAAGTTATTTGTTTGCCTTTGATTAAAAAAACCCCTCATAAATAACAGTAAGTCTGGTCTTGAACAAAATTATTTGCATATATAAAGAATATAAAGAATAAATAGGAAGTTAAAACAGAACGCTGATCATGATGAACATTGTAATGTGTGATTATCGGAATTAGTAATGACTTACTATTGTTATGTATGATTGTCGGAATTAGTTATCAGTTGTGACTTATTATGAAGGACATATCAAAATGATTGCACTTTTCTTTTCGAGAAGTAGCGGATACTTGATGCGATGAAAGACTTCAAGTCTTCCCTTGCCATATAAGCTACTCCATTCAAGTTCCCTGTTCTCAGGAATTGTGTGACTTGCTTTCCAGAATAGTTAAAAGTACATTCCAAATTTGCAAGAGTTTCCATGTTTACAATTACAACATAGAAAAAGGCTTACTAGGATCTAGCACAAACGTAACTTTGCGCGATCATTTTATGCAAAACACAACTTAATCTTCCTCAAGTACTTGTAAATTATAAATAGCTTATTAAGATAAATACAATATAGTGATACTATAGCTAGCCTAATATAGTTGGTCGCCCGCTGGTGTGAATACGAAATCTCGTATTTAGATTATTAGCTGCTTGTATATTCTGGAGTTGACCTCGAAGGACGTTACAAGCATCAAACAAATGCACTACTCTGGACTGTTGACCTTGATTGGATATTTGTTGCCAATCTAAGTTGTCAAACTCATTCCAGTGTTGTAAGAAGCAAATAACTCCCGTGTTTTCCCACATAGCCTCCAAATTTTGTTCCACGGATATGCGTCGGAGTAGCCTGCTTGAAAAACATGCCAATATGTCGTCTTGACTGACATGAGGATCGTATATCCTGATTTCCTGTACCCCTTTCAAATAAAGTTGTTGACATATATGTATAGCGGCTGAGTTTATAACATCGTTAGTGTTTTCTTTGTAAGAAAACCCAAAGATGCACACTACTTTGTTTTCTAACGTGTTCATCGATTTTAACATCTCTGCTACTAGATGATCTTGATGTTCTATGTTGCATTTGATAATACTGTTGAAAATTTGGGCTGCTGCTTTCATATTATGTACTTCGGCCAAATGTGCAAAGTATGCCAAGTCTCTCAATAATCCTGGACCTCCGAAACCGGCACTTGCTCTTAGGTTTTGATTGCCATTTAATCTCGGATCGCTATTCATAATTCTTTCAACATCGTTGATATCACAGTCGGGCAATTCTTCACACATATCAGACATTGCATTCATTATGGTGGCCTGAATCGCCAACCTAACATTGGTGGCCATAACGCCTAATATGCCAGATGAAATAGATGTTATGATGATGTCATCGATGTTTAAACCCCAACCTATTGGGGCAGTCAGATAAAAATCTGATATCAAATCTGTATTTGGATTACTATTATTGAGAGGATGACATGTTGTTATTACAACCCGTGTTGGTTGTCTCAAGTTTTGTAATGCTGTTCCCGCAGAGAAGAATTCCGGCACCCAGAATATATGATGCTGTATTGCCATTGCATTTGCAGCACAAACGTCTGAAAGAATGTTACCCAGGGCGGTCAATGCGTCGTCAGCCGGTAACTGAGATTTTATAACGATCACTTTTGGTTGTTGCGCCACAAAAAGCACCTCCCTCATCACACGGTCCCAATTGCATAAGTCTAATCTTTTCCTTTTACCTTCGCCATACATTTTTGTATTGACGTCAACCGCAATCTCGACCATATCAGCTAAGTTTACTTGATTATGATAATTAAGAGACTGGAAGTTGACATTAACTTGATTTTGTGCTAACAATAATTGTGGTAGACCTGGTTCAAAATACCGCAGCCCTTTCTCCCCCGTCCACATATCAATATGTTTTTGTTTATCCGCAATAACGAACTTCTTTTCCGGCCACTTCTCAGCAGCTACGAGGGTGCTCAACACCCCTACCTTGGTTGCTCCTATACAACATATGTTACGGACGTCTTGTATTTGAATGTTTGCCATAATATAAGTATCAGAATTCCTATTATCACAAGATAAAAAGCGATAAATATAAGTAGCAATAAATAAAAGTCGAACTAATACCAAAAACGATAAAGAAACAAACGAAAATGCATACAAAAAATTTGATTCGAAATTAAATTAATTTTGTTAGGGCATAAAGTAAAAGGGTTTTACCTTAAGGTGGATTATAATCGAGGAGTTGAAAGTGAGGTAAAAATAAGAATTCACCAACTTAAAATTACAAATACTAGAGAATTTTACTGTAAGAAATTTAATAGGTTTATGCAACATGATATGGTCTAGGTTGTATATATAGATGGATAAATGATGAAGGTTGAGCGTCGGGAGGCGTTGATTTGGTAATATGTGTGAACATACGATTTTAGGAAAGTTTCCATAAATTAAAAGAAATTGTAGTTTTTAATTTCCATAAATCTTATTTTTACCTAAACTCGATTTCGAAGGTTTTAATTAGGAAATAAATTCAGTAGTGCAATTTCCATGCCTAAATACGTTTTGTTTACTTCGTAGGATTATTAAACCCTACCCCCCGTCATGTTGCGGTGATACTCATTACTAATGACGTAGGTTAAACCCCCGTCTGCATCAAAATCACCGTTTGTGGCTACAATTACGCAACAAAAAAAAAGGAAAAAAAATAAAATAACAAAATTAGATGGAGCCTTCTTAGCCGATGCAGATTGGGAAAGATGTTGGATCATTACCGTGGCCTTGTTAGTTGTTGCCCTCTAGGGGTCACTTCATCCTAATTTCGCGACACTGTTGCAGTACACTGGATATGGTACTACAAACAGAGTACTAAACCTTCAACTATACTAATCACCAACAATGGAGCCGAGCTCAACCTTGATGATGATTGTAGAATTGATTGATAGATTTAGAGAGAGATAGTTGAGAGAGAAATAGAAATGTAAAACTGAAATGTGTATTTGATTGAATGAATAGTTTGTTACAAAGTTAGGTATTTATAACAACAAATGACAGCCAATGCCAGCTAGTGCCAGCTAACAACTTCTAACAACTTCTAACCGACTTAACAAAACTTAACAAACTAACTTGCATATAACAGAATCTGTTATACTGTATCATACTTTCCCCCTAATTTTAGAATGACTTGTCCTCAAGTCAACCATTAACTCCTGGGATAACAAAGTTAGGATACTTAGCCTCGAATGCCAAAGCAGGTTCCCAAGTAGCCTCATATTCTGCAAAGCCTTCCCATTGTATTAAGTATTGGACTTGAGCCCCATTCTAAAACTTGACAGTCCTTCTATCCAATAATGCAGCTGGTAGTAATGTTAGCTCAGCTTGTTGTCCTTGCAGCCAGTTAGGAATATGAATTGCAATGGGTAGTGTACCCCTGAACTTCTTCAACTGTGACACATGAAAAACATCATGGATTTGAGCAGTTGTAGGTAGGTTGAGTTTGTAAGCAACCTGTCCAATCCTTGCTTCTACTTGAAATGGCCCTGAATATTTGTGAGCCAGTTTTTGGTTAGGCCTTTGCTGTACAGAAGTCTGCCTGTATGGTTGAAGTTTGAGCCACACCCAATCTCCCACAGTAAACTCTCTATCAGACCTGTGCTCATCTGCCATCTGCTTCATTCTAGCCTGAGCCCTTTCCAAATGTAATTTAATTAATGCAATCATCTGTTCCCTC
>JAGPOY010002546.1:0-14634 GCA_018983105.1 Silene uniflora | reverse complement strand
TGCGAGGGATCTTACGCTCAATGGCGATGATCAGGCCTCTTCTAAGCGCGGCCAGCTCCGCCCTCGTAACCGTCCCAATGCCAATCTTCTCTGCGTAAGCAGTAACAACTCTTCCCATATGATCCCGAATAATTCCACCTGCCCCAGACAAGCCGGGATTACCTCGAGAGGCTCCATCAAAATTTAACACCATCCAATCAATCGGTGGAGATAACCATTTCACAAAAATCTCATGACGACAAGTGTTTGTGTTAATCGGATGAGAATAACCTTTACATAGACTTGTCTAGTGAGTAGTGACCAAGTCGTCGTACAAGTTACAAACTCACAACCGTAAACCATACCAATTATCCACAGAAAACACCATCAATGGCAACAATGATAACCACCACAACTCTCACCTTCCTCCGCCCTTCCCTCTCCCCTTCCACCCATCTCCACCGCACCAACCACCACACCAACCACCTCAACTTCCTCCCAAACACCATCCCAAAAAAACCCATATCTCTAAAACCCCTATCCATCTCCAATTCCACCACAATCACTCCCAATTCCCAAAACCCTAACCCTAACCAATTCAATTTCCCCCAAATTCCAGCTACCCTTTTCAATTCAACCAAAACCCTAACTGCCCTTTTAACCCTAGCCATCTCAATTTCAATTAAACTCACTCAATTTCTAAAAACCCTAATTCCATCACCTTCAACTATTCTATTTCTGAACAACAATGTCTTCCCAACTGTGGGTCCCATGTTGTTTGCCGCCGCTAGAGACCGTCCAACTGGTTATCTTAACACTCCTCTTACTGTTGTTGCTTCAGGAATGGCGAAATGGCTTGATATTTATAGTGGTGTTTTGATGGTTAGGGTTTTGCTTAGTTGGTTCCCTAATATTCCTTGGGATAGACAGCCTTTGTCTGCTATTAGAGACCTTTGTGATCCTTATTTGAATCTGTTTAGGAATATTATTCCCCCGATTTTCGACACGCTTGATGTTAGTCCTTTGTTGGCTTTTGCTGTTCTTGGTACTCTTGGTTCGATACTCAGTAGTGCTAAAGGGATTTAATTGAGAGTTTTGGTTCGCGGGGAAGTAAAATTGAATGTCTTTTTGAGGTATGGGTTTCGATTCGTCTGTAATTTTGCGGATTATGTTTAAATTTATAGCATTAGTTTGTTCGTTTCATGATGCATTATGCTTTGCGTAGAGCGATATCGATTGTTTGTTAGCTCAATGGGTAGGTGTGTAGTAGAGTAGTTTCCCCTGCAATGTTAAAATTCGGTGCATTCGTATTAAAGTGGCAGTTCTATAGGGTATAATTTGTGCTATTCGACTGTTACTAGTTTGGGACTATTGCTGTTGTTGTAGCTGGTTTTAAAGTTTTACTTTAGTTACGAAGAAATGTTTACTGGTTCATGGTGCTATATTATTGGTGTAGAATCAGGACAGTGCGATTTTAGTGTGTGATAGCTCAATCAGTAATAGTGTACTATCAAGGGCAATGTTCGTTGTTTTAGCTACTTTCTTGGTAGCTTATGAGCTACAGTTTGCCTTGTTCGTGTTGTATGTGTTGATGGGGTAGCAAAACTAGTCGTTTTGTTGGTTCACTTTGCAAGAGTGAGTGCTGACTAGCAAACTTTTTAATTTATGCTGATATCATAACGGAGGTGTGAAATTTTGACATCCTGTTTGTTGTACTACTAATTTGAAATGGTGAGGGGATGTAGATAGGGGGAAGAAAGGGAAGGGAGGAGGGGGTAGTTTCGTAAGTGAAGAAGGATAAATGTCAAAACTCAAAAGTGACGAACAGTTCCACCTTAGGCTGATCACAACTTTAGTCCATGTGTTGAGTGTTTCACGAACTTGGTGCAAAGGTTAATGATCAGTGAGCATTTAGTTGTCAGTGAGTTGTTTCAGCTCTGTCTCTTTTTACCTGTTAACTTGTTTTACCTTAGTCTTGCAATGATTTCCTACTTTATAGTGATGTTTGATGATGAGGGTTTGTCATTTTGGTCGTATTATTTTTTAGGCGCTATGTTTTTGTGCACTTGTATTCTTGCAATGTCTTGCCTGTATTTCACCTTCCATGCTGTAAGCTAAGCAAACAGTTTTTTTCGACTTTTTTTTATCTTGAAAAGAGATCCCTGGGGTTCAAACATAGAGCGAGGCATTATCTATTTTATTATTGAAAAGGGTTATTCTGCAAGATGAAGGGTTGAAGGGGAGGAATATGAAGGGTTCCATTTTTCTGTCTACAAGTTAAATAAAAATCCTTTAAACATAGAAATGACATTGTTCTTAAAAAGGGTTATTCTGCAAGTTTTGATGTAATATCAGCCGCTCCGCACACATTTACTAGCACCAACTGATCTAAAGCAAAGATGAGCTTTTCTATCAATGATGTTCGACAAACTTCTTGATGTCAGCTGTTTCTGACTTCTGCGCCTTTTTACTTGTTGAAAGAATAAGTATGCTTGGCAATGTATTGTGTCTTATGCTGTTATGCATGCAAGGAGTAGTTTCTTAAGCACACAATCCATTTGCTTTCTGGGGTGGTCCTATGTTTAGCACTAACTGAAATTTGGCCTAAGATTTGAGGAATAAGCAGATTAGGCCGATTGTGTATCCAGTCCATACATCGAAAGTTTCTACGAACATGATGCGAATGTTAACTAACGGTGACCAATTAGTTGCTTGTCAGATTAACTTTTTTGTCATGACTGTTGGTGATGGTTGGTTGAACTTTTTCCCAGAGTAGAAACTCGCTGTTGTAATAGCGCAACCATATTTGTTTTAGTTCTCTTTCTCTTGCAACCGTTTCTTACTTCTTGTGATGTTTCACGTTAGTCAACTAGTCGCCCCGAAGTTATTTTGAGATAAGGGTTTGTTATTCTTTTCGTGTTTAATGCTCTATTCTAAGTCAACAGGTTTTTTTAATTTATATCTCGTGAAGAACCTGGCGGATTCAAACATAGGACAATGCATCATCTGTTTTCTTATAAATCTTCAGTATACTTAATGTAGTGATCACTGATCAGTGATTTGACACTTTGATTTCTTTGTTTCTTCAGTATAATTTCCAGGGACGGAGGAGGCAGTGCAAATTATTTTGAGTTCAGAGATACGGGCAGTAAACAAAGCTACACTATGATCAGTCTTAAAGGCAAGTTGATGTGCATAAAACTTCTGCGGTTTTGAATTGAATTTCTTGGCAGCTTGTTAGATGGTATAAACTATTGTAGTTGTTCTATCGAACAATGTTTGTAAGCTCAGATGTTTTATTTGATTCAAACTCTATAGGTAAGCATTATGTTACATGGAATTAAATATAAGCAGGGTTGTTCTCAGATTGCCTAAGCTCAGTGTCCACCATATCGTTTTTTTTTTCACCGTTTGTGAATATCATTTACCCTCTGTTTGGGTCTGCTAATAGGATTCAAACTCGAGAATTCCTGGCAAGTTAAATCAACTGAAATGGAGCCCTCTAATGACTTGATCTAGTTGCTCAAGGCCATCTTTCACAGCTCGGGTTGATCACAAGTGCTCAAACTTGTCTGACTACATCGTCAGGGGTTTCCCTATGAAAGCTTGAATGGGTGGCCGCCATATCTATTTTACTGCTGAATCTGTTTCTCAGTTGGACAGGTTCATAGCCAATGAAAAAGAATAACACCGCACCAAGTGTTCAGACCCTAATCGGTCTCGAGTAATTTTCGGATTAAGCAAAAGCTTGACTGAAAAGAAAGAAGGAATCACAATGGCAAATATATTCTGAAACGGATCCACTTGTTGCGAAATCAAAATCGAGTAGAAGTAGAACAAATACCAATTCGAAACTCTAACCCTCGAGATCTACCACCCGGCGACGATGATATTCAATCGAAGTGTGGACTTATATCGGATATCCACTTGGTGACGGTGATATTCAATCAACACAAATCCTTGTTTCAGACGGCCATTTTGGTCTGAAATAATAAGACGGGATAATGTGACCATTTTAAAGCCAAATATAACCACAATGATTCAGCCAATGTTACAACTTACAGTAAGTTGTATTCAAGAAGTGGTCACATTTGGTTGTCAAATGGTGACAAAACTCCGTCTTATTGTTTCAGACCAAAATGAATCGTCGGAAGGGAGACCAACTCTTCAATAAATCAAATGGTAAAATAAAGGTGGCCCGGACGGGGCCGGGTACCAAAACAGTGAAAATATAAATGAAAAACCGCGATATGAAATACACATAGCATTCAAATAAATAATCGGAATGAACGGACTAAACCGATCAGTTTCTATCGAGTCGGGTTTCGGGCAATACACTAGTGTACTCACTAGTCAGTACTCAGTAGTCACTAGCTCAAGTCCAGTGTCCAGACCATCGGTTGCACACTCACAAGCCAAACTCAAAAAAATGCTGGCAATAGCAAAACGAGTCCTGAAAACGGCGGCATGCCCATGTTCCCTCCAACAACAACTCCGCTTCGCCGGCACCGACCAATTTCGGTCGCGCCGACGGCCGAAATTCCGCCCGTCCACCATGAAAAAAACCGACGATAAATCCGAGTGGTGGATCGTCGACGGCGAAATCCATGAAATCGGCGAAAATGTGCCAATTAGAGAACGATTCGTAATTCCTAGAGATAATCTCCCTAATCGCCGCCGTAAACAGCTTCGTGATCAGTTCATGCGCCGTACTCGCCTCGTTGTTAAGGATGTTCGTATTATATTCTTATATAAGACCGTCTCATGATAATATAATTACGTAGTTATTGTTCGTATGTGTTTACAGTTGATTATGACGCTGATGTTTTGGATTGATGGTTAATATATGTTGTGGTTATTTGCATTGTTTTAGTTGCTTGAGCTTCTGCTGTGTATGCACACTACGTGTTTGTTGAAATGCCGCTGAGAAACGGGTTGATAGGAATTGCTAGATATAGTGACTTGGATTTGAGATTGAAGAAAACTTGATGCGTAGTTGGTTGTTGAAGCTCTGAGATTAATAATTACTCCTTCCGTTCCATTCATTTGTTTACCTTTTGATTGAAACACTAATATAAAATGTAAGCAAATGATTGCTATGCAGGTAGTAGGTCGTAGTAGTTTAAATATCATCCGGATGAGGGTTTTGTAGAGTCGTAGACTTTGCTCTGTAGCTAGGAAATTTTGGGTTCATGCTCACTAAACTTTGCTCACATGTTTACTTACATTTTGAATGCATGACTTAACTTATCATGGTTCGGCTCCTGGCTTCGTAATTGTCATTGAAGAAGTTATGCTACTTAAACCAGTTTGTTATTTGGTTGTTCATTTACTTGGGTTTTTCTTTTGCTTGTGTAGCATTCCGTATAATATGCATGTGCCTCGGTAATTTCAGTCTGTTTATTGGCGATTTAGTTTTCTTCTTTTGCTTGTGTACTTGAGTAGTTTATGCTTCAGCAGTTCAGCTTGTTTATTGGGGATTGAGGCACTGTGTTGGATTCGATTCATCAAATCCATGTGGAATAAGGGCTCAAAGTTTTATTTTCGATACAATTTGTAACCTGTTTGACTTGCTGATTGAGCTCTTATTTAGTGATGCAATAGTTGTCACTTAGAGTTATTGATGGTTTCATGTTGCTGAATGTTGGGATGCTTTCCGGAATTGTTGTACTGATTTTTACCCCTCTTTGTCTTTAAGGAGCATGAGCCATTTTGCAAAAAGTATATGCAATTGTACAATGAGCTCCGAGAGAACTGGGAAAGACTATACTGGGATGAAGGTTACTCTAAAAAGCTTGCTGTAGATCACCAAAACTATGACTCTCCCGAAGAAGATGATGATGAGGACTTTTCACCTTACAGGTTTGCCTTTTTTAGCTGGCCTCTTAATTTTGTTGTCGATTAAATTAATGATTCTGCAAATCAGCTACCCAGTACCCATTTGTCTAATTTTCGCTGTTATTTCATCGCAGGAGAGGACGATCAGATCCTGGACAATTGCAGGTATTTGATCCTGAAATTTTGTTACCACCTCATATTTTGTTAACAAAGTTTTTTATCAGACACTTTACGTGTGGGACCAATTTATTAACCTCTCAAGTATCAGTGAATGAGAATACATGAGGACAAGGGTTGGTCTCATATCATCATATGTGAGACCGTCTCTTACAAGACCCACTGATCTTATACGTAGCCTTTAATCCAATCCGTTATCTACTCATTCACTTTTTGATGGTCACACTTCAAAAACTTTGACTATTATTGTGTGAAATAATACGGAGTATAAAACTTTGTAAGATGAAACTCACATATTTAGAGTTATAAAGATGTCGTTCATAAAACTATATTTTGTGGAAAAAGAATCCTGTATAAATGGAGAAAAAAATACCATCACATTGTGTCCCCGGAGATCGACCAAAAGTGAATGGGTAGAATCATTTGGATAAAGGGATTATTAAGGTTGCTACAAGAGGGTGATGTTTATTTGTATTTTTTCTGGAACAAGGACATGTATTGAGATAGATGGTTAGAAGTTGGGACTTAAGAGCATTATGGACGAAAGTATTGTCTGATGCTGTTGAGTGTCGAACTGTGGACACACTATCTCCCTCCCACAAAAAAGATACTTGTTGTACTGATTGTCTCCTTTCTTACTCTTCGATATTGTTGCTGTACTATAGTCTGAAGAAGCCATTTCTATTTCAAACATGAGCTGTTTGTGTGTTAATGTTATATACACTGCTTGTTTTTAGGAAATTGAACTGATTCGAAAATTGGGTGCAGGAACAAGGTCCAGGACGTAACAGACAAACTGAAACATGGCAAAAAGTTAACCAAATACGGGATAAATTTGAATATGACAGGGAGAAGAGAATGAGAGACAAAGGTTAGATTAGTGTTTCGTGGTGCTCTTTGATTTTTTGAAGTGATTAATTGTTACTTTGTTTTGTTGCATGCATTATAATTCTTCTGGAACTCTGTTAGTCAACAAATTTGTAGGATAACCTCAGGCTTCTCAGTTCTCAGTCTAAAATGGTCACCATACATTATTGAAAGGGGAGACTAAGAAGGGTATAGAAACATGACAAATATTGAAGTGAATTGTACCGTAATATCGAATGATATAGTGGCCATTCTTGTAGGGTATTACTTCCAATTGCCAGGTACCATATTATGCTCGGGTAATTTTATCACGCAATCTATGGCAGCCTAAAGGAAAATTATATGGGTCACAGTCGTCAAAATGTTGCGTTATAATGTGGCAAAGCCTGATATGGATCTGAAAATCATTTCTAGAGATTTTTTATCCTTCAATATCTTCAGATACCTTCTGCAAATAATATAGCAATTAGCAAGCTGGTAGGCTGACATGTAAGTCAGGCATGAATGTTTTTCTCAAGACGGGAATTTAGAACAGTTGGAGTGTTGGGCTGAAAGTATTCTGGAGCTTGTTGAAATTTTACTTCTTTGTTACTATGATATACTGTATCATATATGACATGATATTCATTCTCCATTGCAGCATTTGCGCCTATGAACATGGGCAATGCCCCTGATGACAGAAGACCAACCTTCAAGAATCAACCTTTTGATGCTGAGAAATTCATTTCAGGAGACGAGGAAGACTGAAAGGTTGTTATGATGGTTCATGTCATGCTCTTGGTAATATTTGTAATACAGCTCAATTTCAGAACCAAATTGTCTATGATTGGACCCCTTTCTGGCTTCTCGGGCCTCAGAAACAAAGAGAAGGCACCTGAGAACAATCTTCTGGTTGGTCATGCTTTAGTCGATTCTAGTTGCTCCTTCGACCGTGTTCTTAGCCATTTAGCAAATATTTTGCTAGGTCAGACACTCAGACCTGCAACATATTACATAGTAGCTGTAATGTTCTAAATATGAAGTATTACTTGAGATGCTTGTAAGCCAAACTCCTTTCTGTTTCACAGTTTTATTTAGGATGATTTAACAGTTCATGCTTGTGTTGCCTTGATTACATTTTTATTCCTTTCAAGTTAATTATCATTTCTCATCAACTGACACCAGAGGATGTAGCCTGAACAATGTGTTGCAAATAGTGTCAATGCGTCTTTATAGTTGTTTTTCCTGATACTACCGTCTCTCTACCAAGATAAACTGCTGCTCCTGCACTTCTGTACACTTTTTAATCGCCACGTGCATTTTTTGCAGCAATTTTTTTTTAAACATTGTAGATGTTTGAAAATGTTGAAGAGTCTGGGAATACGGTTTTTTCTTGCCTGTGCAGATAATAAATATGTTCATGTCATTATCGTCTAATAAAATTCGTGGTTTTGCTAGATTTTGCTGGAGTCGTAAATTTGAGATATGTAATGAGACAGGTGATCTGCGGTCTCTGTTAAAAGATCTTTCCATCTCTTCTGCAACTGCATTAAAACCAGTTTTGTTTTGTAAAATCAATTGCTAGACTAGATCTTAACAGAGTCGGGAATAAGTGCACTCGTTATCTCTAATCGCCCTACTTTACTGCTTCATCTTATGAAAAACAAACTCAGTTACGACGACATGACAGAAAATAACATTGCATGGAAAATGATACAAGACACAGAGTTACATTAAACCAGTAATTAAGTCGCAACACAGTAACAAACCACAGCAAGACATTACTTAAGTCACTCTGAAAAACCTAGTCGAACACACTCGAAAATAAACTTAAAGAACACTAGTTCTCTAGTACGGCGTTGTAAATATAGCATCATAGAAGTAGTAGTGACTGGTGACTGACTGACTGGTGACGGGTGACGGGTGACGGGTTTTAAGAGCAGGGAATGGCATTTTTAGCCTTGCAGGAAGCAGGAAGTTGAGCAGCACGAGTAGCATTAACACCATATTGCTGCAAATCTCCGGGGTGATTGTTCTTATAATCACATAAGCACTGAAAGTCACTGCTGCTAAGACTGTTGACAGAGTTGCAGCACCCACTTGACGGGTTGGTCGGGTTGTCGTTCGACACAGCCGGCATGCACCTAATCATGGCCATCGGGGACAGGTTACACACCCCATTGGTGGCCCCCCAAACTGAAACCATCACTACAAGAAACATAACCAACTTCATTGCCATTGTTATGAGAAAAAGTGTTTTTATTTTATTTTTTTCGGATACTAGGGTTTGATGTAAGTTTGTTTTGATGCAATGATCATTGGAAGTTTAGCTATATATAGAGGTAGGGGTAGAGGAGGTGTCATGCAGCATAGTATGAGAATAAATGTGTTGTGTAAGACGGTTATACTATAATTAAGGTCGAGAATATAACGACAGAGTTTGAATTTGATGTTTCAGAATTAAGATGTAGAATTAAAATTTTTGAGGGGGCATTATTTAAGTCAATGCAAGCAAGTAGAAAACACGGAAACATTTTAACAAGAAAAGGTATATTTAATTTAATTATTTGTTAATCCATGATTCATCCCATTTATATTGTACCTATTTGATTTTCTTGGTAGATGATGTCGAATTTTCACAATAATTGCAAGGTTCATAAATAAAAATTGTAAAATTATTTTGATTCAAACCCGACAAATTTTTATTCAGCTCTCTAATAATCAATGTTGTCATTGACCGACTCTCAAAATAAAATGGACGATAAATTCATAATGGAGATGGTACTGTTTTTAGGGTTCGGACCTCTAATAGTTCATAATTTTGCCACTAAATTTGTGGATATCATAAAATTTAAGGGTGATTTTTCAAATTTTAATCATCCAAATATATACTACAATAATCTTAATTTTTCATTTACCAAAAATTTAATCTTTAATGTTTACATATTGTTGTCTACCCTAGTAGTCCCTATATACTTTCATCTTATATTATTATCTCTATTTTACGTTACCTTTAAAAAAAAAAAATGTTGCTCTATACTCGGTACTTTGTATATAAAATTATTTAAGCCTGAACCATAACATTCAATATTTTATGGTTTCTTTATAGAGCATAATTTGAGCCTTGAGAATTGAGATGATCTTAAACAAAACTCTCGCTCTTAAAAACCGATAAAATATACAGATTGAATTCATCCACCTGAAGGGGCTATAATCCTACACAATTGTGTAATGTGAGCCAGTAGTAAGCTCCCGTGACAGAATAAGGCGACGACGAAGTACGAAGAATACACTTATACAAGCACGATGCATATTGATTGGTTCACGGGGTTTTGGATGGACTTGGTTTGTGGCCAATATATGCATTTCATGTCCCACTTTACCATTGCTTCACTTACACACTATTTCTCTTTTTTGTAAAAGTCTCATTTATTATCATTTCATAGCTAGCTTTCACTTTAAATATTGATCTCGTGAAGAATTTTTGGAGGTTTTGCTTATTATAAGTTGATGGAATGATTGAGGACAAAAGTTTGTATTAGGAAATGGTACTAGTATTGAAAGAATTTGGTATCAGAGTATAAAATTGATCTTGGAACTCTAACTAGTAGCTTAACTTTTTGGTTTAGATGACTTTTTATATAGTACCAGGTACGGGAAGGCATGCAGTCGCATCGACACTTTAAGCCTAACGGACATTCGTGTGAGAGAGCGTGTTTGAGTACCACCAGTTTTGTATACTCCCTCCATATATACCACACCAAAGGTAACATAGAGAGTTTTGACACTATTCATAGTCGTAGGATATCTTCGTTATTATTCTTAATCTATAAAACGAAATATAGCCATGTGAGATCTTTTTTTATTTATCGTCATAAATGCTACTTCGTATAAGAATATCAAATTTTTATAATTTTTAATAATGTATAACTAAAGATATTTATGTTGCAAAACGTGTCTCGACGAGTGTGAAAAAGTCAATATTACCTTTGGTGTGGTATGGAGGGAGTAGGCATCGATTCTTTTGATGTTATCTACTTAGATTATGTGGTGATCGAACACCAAATTTAAGTTCACTAGTGGTAAGTGGTAACTAGAGAAATTCTCTAAAAAAAAAAAAGATACGGAGTATATAAACATGTGTTTTCAATGACGAATACAAATCATTTTTAAACTACCGTAAGTCCGTAATTTCATATAAACGGTTATAAGGATGCAATTTCACATGCTTATGACAAAAGCATGATCGATGTATTCATATCTCGTGACACAAGCAAATAAATGCATTAACGAGTTATCAAGCAATTGTAAAAGAATTATTTTATTGATTTTATTCATATAAGAAACAATTATTTCATTGATTTGAGGACACTAATAAGGTTATTAGCCTTAACATTTAAGGCTGTCTTTATCGCTGGGATGGGGATAAAGAATTAAAGATAGTCTAAAGAGCAATCCGAAAGGCCACATTTCCCAAAAATCGATAAGAAAAGTTTAGGGTCAATGCCATATCGAGGCAATATAGGAGAAGTAGAGTAAGAACACAAGCACTCTTGATCACAACTCTTAATTAAAGTACAACAATCTTTGGTCGGAGGTGGCGGGTTCGACCCCTTCAAAGCTGGTAAACATACCATAAACTTTTCTGCTGGTACATTACATATCATGGCCCCTCTTTGCTGTCCATTAACCCCTTGCATTATTATGGCCCCTACAACAATTAACATGTTAATTACAAGAATTAAGCTTGTTGTAGTCTTTCCCTTAAGCTCCATATTGCACTTAATAATCTTGGTTTATAATTTGTATTTTGTATTTTGTATTTTGTTCTTGTGGCTTTGGTTATTAATTGCTTGTGTTGGCCTCCTAGTTATATATATAGTGTATATCTTAATAAGTTACTCCGTACTTGTCTTTTATTACTTTTTGAAGTAGATTCTCTAATTAATACAAAGTTTTTATAGTTTTTGGGTAGATTTAGTCTCCCTTTAAAATTAATGCAAAGTTTTATTTTTTTAGGTAGATTTAATTTAGTCTACCTTTGAAATTAATGCAAAGTTTTATTTTATTTTTAGGTATATTTGATCTACCTTTAAAATCAATGCAAAGTAAGATTACAAGTAATTAATCTTCAAGGGTTCCATCCTTTCGATCAACTAAATGTTATTGTTGAGTTACTCGAGTTGGTTATGACCCGAGTCTAAGCGGGTCATGCATTTGGGTCGTATCGAGTTAATGATGAGTTTGGGTCGGTTAAAGTTCATGTCTCATTTTTTATTTGGATGACAAATGGGCTGATTTTGTTTCAGGTAAACTTCTAGATCGTATTAGCCACATATATTTATCTTATGTCCTTGTTTTTTCAATCGGTAATTCATGTTAAAACAATTTATATGTATATTTATCAATTTATGGACTATACAACCAGTTGTATATGGTTGTACGGTGTAGAATCAAAGCTTTTTGATAAAGAATTCGAGCTTTATGTTAAAGAATATGAGCTTTATTAGAAATTATTGAACTCATCTATTTACATATTAAAACACATGAACTTTAAATTAGCTCATAAAAAATACATATAAGCTCGGGTTCTTATACTTGGTTGTACAATGCTTATGGTACAACCAGATGTATAATCCTATTTGTGGTATATTTATTGTAGTTTGAACTTTGAAGTCAAAATATTTAAGATGATTGACAATTTGATTTTATTTGCATCTCTATTAAGTTAATTTGTTATCGGGATTATCCATTCAGGCTCAGACAATATCAGGTGGATTCAAGTCAGGTTTGGACTAATAAGAGCATCTCCAATGGTATACCTTTGCTACCTCACTTTTGTAAGAGCAAGTGGGTCCCATCAAGCTAGTATAGTTAGGCAACTACACTATTGAAATAGTTTACTAGCTTAGAAAATGTTGTAGCTTAGAAGATGATGTGGAATGGCCAAGGTAATAATTGATTGTTGCTTACCATTGTACTTGCTCTAAGCTACGTCAATTTCAAGCTACGGTATACTCCAATGGTTTAGCCCAATATACGAGTAGCTTGATTGGACCCACTTAACACATTTCTCTATTTGTTTATTCAGTTTTCAAATTTCCAATTAAAACAAAATCTTTATTAATGGATCACTATTTTTCTATTGTTCATATTTCTTTTATGGGTCCATTAACTCCATGAAGTTACTAGCTCAAAATAATTTGAGCAAAGCTAGTTTACATAAACAACTTCAATGGTTGAGCTACTAACTTACAACTTTTTAAAATTGCAAGCAAGTCCTTTTTGCCTATCATTGGAGATGCTCTAAAATTGTTGTAGCACACCGCAAGTCATAACATATTAACATGCTAGACTTGGGTCGGATGGGCCGGGCAGCTTCACTGTTGTCATGCATGGTAATTGTATGGCCCATGGTTATTTCTTGTGTTGATGAGTTGGTGACTACATCCTTGTTACCTCCTAGAGTCCTAGTTATATACTTCCTCCATTTCTTTCAATTCAATACATTTGCTTTTTGGACACTATTCATAAGTGGGGAGAATCTTCGATACAACTTCTAATATATAGCATAAAAGATAGTCATGTGAGATCTTGTTTAAATTGTCTTACCGAGTATAATATGAATATCAAATTTTTATAATTTTTTTTAATATGTAACTAAAGATATGAACAAAACAAAACGAACATTGATATACGTGAATAAAGCAAATGTATGGAATTGAATGAAATGGAGGAAGTACTTATATATCGTGTATATTTGAGTAGATTACTCGTCTTTAATTACTTTTTAAGGTAGATTTTCTGAAAATAATACAAAGTTTCAATTGTTTTTGGGTTGATTTAATCAATTTTTGAAACCAATGCAAAGTTTTTATCATTTTTGGGCAGTTTTAGACGCCCTTTGAAAATAATGCAAAGTTTTTAAATCTCCTTATGAAATTACTCCAAAGTTTTATCCTTAATTTAAAAGAAAACAAACTAATAGATAAAAAGTCGATTAAAATAAGTATATAGTTTGGTTTGTATGACATTAGATGGTGTTCCTTTTAGCTTGGTTTGTGTAACTTTAGTTTGGTTAATTTTAGTTTATCGTTGTATAGCATTGTGTTCGTTCGCTGGTTTAAGTGGAAATTCGCTTTGCGAATGTGTATTGTGGATGGTTGTACTCGTCTTTCTTTCTTTGGAGGTTTACATTTGATGCGGGTTGGGGACTGAAATACAGGCAAAAGCTGGCCTGTTCTGGTCAAGCTGTGATAGACATCATCAATTAGGGATGGAATTTCCATAGCAACGTAAAAAGAAGAAAAAGTCAACACTTAGTTCGTTGACTAAACCGGATATTGCGACTGTATACAGCAATTACATATGTGACACAAGCAAATAAAAGCAGTAAACACTAAACAAGTTATCAAGAAACTGTAATAAAATTATATTATTGATTTATTCAAATAAGAAAAAATTATCATCAATCAATACTATATATTAAATCCAGAAACCAAGGGACTTTATGCAGTTAAATAAATCTATACAAATTAATTATACTATATAGTTTTGTTCCGGGTGTAATTACGGGGGTAATTAGGGGAGCAAGTTTGTGATACACGTAAGCTCGTAAGATGTCGATGAAGGCTACCGGACTCTTGTATCTTCCTGCAAAATGAACAAACGGAGGGCACGGCTTGGGGCCGTGCGAACTCACTCCGACGCTCAAGTCAGTGACTTAAAGATAAGTGTGATTGAGGAGATATAAGAGGGTTGATACCAAATGATGAGAGAGGTTTGATGTGTTGT
>JAGPOY010002545.1:24152-36604 GCA_018983105.1 Silene uniflora | reverse complement strand
CTCCCTTCTCTTCTGATTTAATTTCGTTTCTATTATTTCTCTTTTCCTTTAATCTTTAGTTTTAGACAAACAAATTCAAAACCCCCGATTTTGTGACCGACAGTTAGAACACATAAATAGAAATAGCCTGCCTCTCTGTGGGATCGACCCTATTTACCACTAGCTTCTGTTAGTAGTTCTTAGGTTTTATTTTTGGTACTTAAACGACACGTATCAAATTTTGGTGTCGTTGCCGGGGAGGCAATTTATTTTTTATTTGTGTTTAGTTTTTTCTGTCTTGTCTTAAGGAATCTAAATTCCTTAAGACCGTTCTTACTAATTTTCTTTTTAGTTGTGTATGCGCAGGTCTAGTAAGGGAGAATTGGTTGAGGCCGATCCGGAACCTGAACGTACCTTCCTACGCAGAAAAAGAGAGTTGGAAAAGATCCGTCAGGAGGAAGTCTTGAGTACTTCTGACAGCGAAAGTATTAGTTTTACAGAGGAAATTCCTATTGTTACTGAAGCTACTATTCCAGCAAAGATGCCTAATATTGCAAGTCATTCGGAGCCTACGGCGGAATTTATTCCGAAAGGGTTCAACTTGGCTACTGGTGAGGATGGGAGCACGTTTGACATTCGACCATCCTACATTAGTATGGTCGAGAAGAATCAGTACCGAGGGGTTCCGGGTGAAGATCCACGTAAACATATGGAAAGATTTGCTGACTATTGTTCGTCCATCCCTGCGACTAAAGGAGTCACCCAGGATAAGATAAAGGAGGTCCTATTTCCTTTTTCTCTTACTGACAATGCTCGAGAATGGTTTGGAGACCTGGATAGAGTTGCAGCGGGGATCACAGACTGGACCACGCCAGCTTTGGCGTTTTACAAGAAGTTCTTTCCTCCGCAAAGAACTAATGCTTTGAGGGCCAAGATCACAAACTTTAAGCAAGGCGGTACGGAGAACTTATACGAGGCGTGGAACCGATTCAAAGGCTACGTGAGAGCTGTACCTCACCATGGTTTCGAACCGTGGTTTATGTGCAACCAGTTTTACAACGGGTTGTTCGATGACCATCGAGCTATACTCGATTCTGCAGCTAATGGTCGTTTCCAGCGAGAAATCGATGATGATAAGGGCTGGAAACTTATCGAGGAGATGGCTAACCACACGGCCGAGTACGGTAATCCACGGAGTGGTACACGTACCGTGGCGAATATTGAAACTGATGGGCTCGAGGATAAGTTCGAGAAGCTAATTGCTCGAATGGATAGAATGGAGAATAACTCTTCCGAGAATCAACAAACGGTCCATATGATGCAAAGGGAAGAAGTTATAGTTTGCGAGAGATGTGGCGAGCCAGGCCACACGGCTATCGACTGTTTTTCCGAGAAAGAGCAAGTCTACTCTTTCCAGTAATACCGTCAAGGAGGAGGCTACCAGCAAGGGTATATGCACCCGAATTTGAGGTGGTCGAGTCAAAACGTTCAAAATCCGACTCCCCCACCCTAGCAAGGAACTTACGTGCCACCCCACAAGTAATACTATCAAAAGCCGCCTCAGTTTGCCCCACCACAGCAAGGAAATTCTTCATCTGGAGGAGTTTCGGAGATAGGAGAGCTTAAGTCGATGATTCAGGCTTTAGCTACTCAAATGAACAAGGCGGATCAAGCCAAGACTGCTACTATCAAGATGCTTGAGTCCCAAATTGCTCAACTTGCTGCGAATCAATCTGCGAGGCAACCCGGACAGTTGCCTTCCCAAACTGAACAAAGAAGAGAGACCCTGAATATGATCACGCTGCAAAGTGGGACATCATATTCTGGCTGGAGCGATACTGATTCTGGTGCTTCGAGCACGAATGCTAAGGTTTCTGATGCTGCTGCTGATATTCTCCTCGATCGAGAGGAAGTTGCTTCTCGATCGAGGAATTCTGAAGAGAGAGAGCTCGATCGAGAACACGCTGTTACTCGATCGAGGGTTTCTGCTGAAGCTGTTGTTCGACCGAGAGAGGATGCTGATGGAAGCTCTCGATCGAATGATACCAGGGTTCGATCGAGAGAAGTTGCTGATGAGAACTCTCGATCGAACGACTCAGATGTTCGATCGAATGATGCTGATCGATCGAAGGGTTCTGAAGAGGAAAGTGGTCGATCGAGGCCTATGAATAAAAGAATGCTGAATAATGCTTTGATCCGTGATACGCACAAGGGAGTATCTGACGAGCACGTTCCATTTCCGGGACATTTGAAGAAAGCCAAGACAACGGAACCAGAGTTTGCTCGGTTTGGACAAATCGTGCAAGGGCTGAATGTTTCCATTCCGTTTATTGATCTCGTGAGAAAGGTACCCTCTTACTTAAAATTTATGAAAGAAATTTTAATGCGTAAACGTAATGTTAATGAGGTCGAGACCATTGCCTTGACGGAGGAGTGTTCTGCACACCTCCTAAACCGAACCCCACTTAAGATGTCTGACCCTGGAAGTTTTTCCATACCGTGTCATATTGGTCTTCAATTTATAGATAATGCATTATGTGACCTAGGAGCGAGTGTCAGTGTAATGCCTTTGTCTTTGGCAAAACGGTTAGGATTTACTAAGTACCATTGCACCAACATGACGGTCCAAATGACCGACCGTACTCTCACACGACCCTTAGGTGTCTTAGAGGACATTCCTGTGCAAATTGGACGGTTCTTTATTCCCGTAGACTTTGTTGTGTTAGATATACCCGAGGACACTCACACTCCCATTATTTTGGGACGACCATTCTTGCATACATCGCAAGCAATAATAGATGTCGGGTTGCGTACTTTAACGTTTAATGTTGGTAGGGAGGAACTTATATTTGCTAAGCCTGCCACTCATAAGGGGTCGATGCGTATTTTTGAATGTAATGCTATTTCTGATTTAAAGGCGTCCCCCATGATTGAGTTACCTACCATTCCTACTGTAGATATACCTGTTGCTACGCTAACACCTCCGCCTCGGAATGAGAGCGAAAAGGAGGAACGTGTTATGGTTGTTAACTGCACATGACCTGGATGGGGAGCATTGTCGCTTACTCGTGACAATTCTAGCTCCAATGCTGAAGTTAGGAAGGCTGGAAAGGACAAGGCAAGACGAACTGCTTCTAAGGGCTTGAATTTGGAAGACGATGTGCCATACATTTGGCGTGGAAAAGTGGAGCTTACAAGTGCGGAAGCCAATTCCGCAAGTCAGAGGCCTAGTGTTGGCCCAACAAACTTAATTAACTATTAGCCGGGTTTGCAACCCCGTGCACCTTGTAATAGACAATAGATTTTTAGACCCTTTGTGTGCTTTAATTTTCGTTTTAATTTCGTTTTTAGGATATAGGCTATAGACTTCTGCTTTTTAGCGTAGCTAATAATTTTTTACTATGGTTAATATTGTGGTATTTGGGATATTCTTAATATTAATTTTGCAGGACGAATATGCTGAGATGGGAACACCTCGATCGAATGGACACGTTCTCGATCGAGGGATATGGCGAAAAGGAAGACCTCGATCGAGAGACTCCATTCTCGATCGAGTGCGAAGAAGTTTGACGGACAGCCACCTCTCGATCAAGAGGTAATATTTGCTCGATCGAGAGGATCTACGCCACATGTCCTCGATCGAGAGGAATTCTCCTCGTCGAGTGACCCCCGCGGTTATAAATAGGGAGTTCACTCCCTCGGTTTTGTCACTTTCTTTGATCTTCTATCTTCTTCTTCTTCTTTTACTATTCCCGACCAAAATCCCTGACAAAATCCCCCTGTCTGCCCAATAAAAATCCCACAACTACTTACCCACTTAATATATTGTCGAGATCAATCAAATCCCCTTTGGATTTCGTGCCTTACCCTGTTATTTTAAAAGTTTTTTTTGATCGGAAATTAGGGTTCTTAAGGTACGATCATCTCGGATTTTTCATGATTACTGTTTTGATTGATCTTATTTTGATTGTGGGTAGTCTACTAGGTATTGTTTGAATGTTTTATTGTTTTGATTAGATCCCCCCTTCCATCCGTATGGTGATTTAGGATAGGATGTCTCTGTTTCGACTTTTTGATTATATTTAATCCGGTTTTACTGTTGCATGTCGTCTCAGGTATGGCTCCGTTCTCCTACGGTGCGGCTGCTGCCGCTATCTTCGAGGACATTGTGCGGTTTGGTTTGGGGTGGAAAGATCTCGAACGAGTTCATCTTACATATGATATGACTCTGTTCGAGGCGATCCTTGTTTATGGCGCTCGGACTAATGGGAATACAAGGCCGACGCGCAAGAGACTGAAGGTGACAAGAAGAGATTACGTCGGCCATACCAGTCAAAAACATTCAAAAGCCGATCTTGGGGAGCAATGCAGGCCATTGCGAATGTGATTCGCGCTTCCTGGTATTTTGCGCTCTGGTTTGGGGAAGCCGCGCTTTTTGTGAGTACCCCTTCTTTTGTGTTTTGCATCTTTTTCTTAATTGTATTTTTAGGAACATATACTAGGGTTGTGACCTCTGTCCCCTGTTTTACTGATGTTGGTTGTTTTCGGCCAATAAGGACATTGTCCAATTTGGTGTGGGGAGGGTATCATGCATCCTTTTGCGTCTGCACTCGTTTTGCATTCACGTTTATTTTATGTATTGCACTTTATTAAAAATTAAAAAAAAATTTAAAAATTTTATCACGTTTATTTTTGCATTTAATCGAGTCGGAAAGGAGTTTTCAATGATGACAATGCGTTATTTAGTCATAATATGTCATTCCTTGCCTTCTCAAATTTTGTCGTGAAATATTCTATTGGACAATTAGACTTGACTCTTAATTTTTGGCAAACTACTAAACTTTCTGAGATATAGAGCCTTAAAACTGGTGACATCCATGACCGGTTAATTTTAGGATTATGAGTAGTACTCCCTTCATTTCGTGTTTTGCACGTGTATGAGTCTTGATTACTTATTGCCTGCATGCATCAGTTTGAAGTCGATATTACGTGTTTAACGAACTTTTGCAATTCCCCTTTTACTCGTTTTACCCCATTAACTCCACATTAAGCCAAATCTGCCTGTTGCCCTTAACTACATCCCATACTTAGCCTACCATTGTGCCAAGTTAGGTAGTGTTTGAGGAAAATATCATCTTATATCATATTTTGTTCATCTTGAAAATCATGGAGTGAGTATTAATGAGAAAAGTGCTCGGTCGAGAGCTTCATTGCTCGATCGAGTAAAATATGTTGTATAAAGTAGTCGATCGAGAAGCTTCAAATGCTCGATCGAGTCGTGTGCTAAAAGATCCCTTGTCGAGAACCTTTCTCTCGATCGAAGGGAATACCAGTTGGAAAAGTGCTCGATCGAGAATCCTTTATAAGCTCGATCGAGAGGTTCTGTTTACAGCCAAAAGAAAATATTAAAAAAAAAGAAAAAGAATTTTTTTTTTAAATGGCTGAGTCGAAAAAGAATACACCTCATGTGCTTAATAAAATCTGAGGAGGTGTTTATTTTGGGATAATGTGTTGTATGCCTATTATTTCAAAGGCATTGTGTTCACTCTAGAGTCGGAAGAACGAGATACGTTTCTCATGGTTTGTTAGGTACTAGCTTGGCTTATACCCCCACATTTCCATAACTTGTTTTGCCCTTCTTACCAACTTAGCCTCACATATCCAAAATCTTGCAAAGTTCGGCATGTAATGGAAACTGACGACGGTATGCGTGTGTACGGTGTTCGAATCTCTACTCATGCTAGTCAAGCATACGTGATTTGATGGTCGTAGTCTAGGTGAGAGACTATATTTCTTCTTTCTCTTCTTTACATATAATCTTACCATTTGCTTTGTCGAGAGAAGAGAGATCCGGGAGAGTTCGAAATAAAAGAGTCTTGCAAGGTCGAACGTCCAATGTTATTTCAAGATATGTATAAATTTGCAGTGCATTAAACGGTTTGGCCATGACTAGTAGTAGCTCTGAGTTTATTCTTTTCCATTAAGTCCTTAGTTGCATAGTTTGCTTGAGGGCAAGCAAAGGTTTGGTTTGGGGAAGTTTGATACGTGCATTTCATATAGACTTTTACAGTCCCTTTTGGCACGTATTTCTGTAATTATAAGTGGTTTTATATCACTTTATGCCCCGAATAGACTACTTTGCGTTTGTATTGCTATTTTGAAGATATAAGCTGGATTGTAGCGAAACCAAGCTTTTCTGGCCCGAAAGTTGCATTTTAAGAGATGGACGCACAAAAGAGGATTACTCGAGCATGGAACCTGTCGTCGACCAAACGAAGAACTAAGTCGACGAGGACCAAGTAGACTGGATGAGCAGAAAAGCCTCGATCAAGCTGTCCTGTGCTTGATCGAGAGGACATGAAGAGTAGAAGGTCTCGATCGAACTGTCCTGTGTTCGATCGAGGAAGCTGCAAGGAGAAGGTCTCGAACGAGAAGCCTCACTCTTCGTTCGAATAGACTGCTGAGAATTGTTCCTCGATCGAGAACCTTAAGTGCTCGATCGAGAAGCTTTTAGGGTTAGCTACGTTAGGAATGTCCGTAGTTTAATAAAAGACGTACATGCTTTACTATAAAAGCATGTCAGGTCTTCAGATTTAGGAGAACAACTTTTATCATCTGTTTTTACCGTTCTTTTCAGATTTTAATCTTTCAATAATATTTTCTACTTTCCCTTTTTCTTCTCTTTTCCCTTTACGGTTTACGTTCGAAGCTGGAACCCTACGTTCGTCACGCCGGATCGCACGAGATCGTATTACTCTTTCCCTTAGTTTACTTTTCTCGTATTATGTTATTGTTTAGCATGTCTTCTTTAATTGTTATCGTTATTAGTTATAGTATGTGTAGCTAATTCTTTCGTATGCGAGGATGAGGGAAACCGTGTTGATGCATGTTAGGATATAACGGGTAGGGCAGTTTCTAGGTAGGAATTGTAGTTAAATAATTAAACTGTTGTTTCGGTTGAATGAGTGCACGCAGGAAACCTTACGCGTAGTTAACCCCCGACCTAGATCGAAAGATTGGAAGGGTAAGACTTGTTTAATTGCAATAAGTAAAATCTTATGAGGAAGAAAGTTAAGTAAGATTGACCTTAGGACGACTTAAGATCGAAAGATATAGTCGGGTTTAAGGACTGAAAGGTGACAACCCAGTCCTTCCTACCAACGAACTGACCGACCTAGTAACCCTAAATTGTTGACACACGGTGGACCGAACCCCTCGCATGCTCCCTTCTCTTCTGATTTAATTTCGTTTCTATTATTTCTCTTTTCCTTTAATCTTTAGTTGTAGACAAACAATTTCAAAACCCCCGATTTTGTGACCGACAGTTAGAACACATAAATAGAAATAGCCTGACTCTCTGTGGGATCGACCCTATTTACCACTAGCATCTGTTAGTAGTTCTTAGGTTTTATTTTTGGTACTTAAACGACACGTATCAAATACCCCGCTTGCTCTCGTCATGACCCCACCAAAAACGCGACACCAACGATCTCGACTAAAGACAAAAATTCACAGGAATTATAAAAACACTCATCACATAGGTAGGGAGTCAATTGGCCACTGCCTTTATAAGAATCTCTTTACCAGCCCTCGATAAAATTTCCCCGCGCTATCCTTGTAATCTCTTACAAAGTTTGTCTCGAATGATGTCCGTAAGAACCTTCTTCGACCGCCCAATAATCGTGGGAAGTCCCAAATAACGAGCATGTTCCTCAACCTCACACACACCCAATCTCGCAACAAGACTAGTCCTCTGCCGTCTAGCCACCCCTCTACTAAATGAGGCCGTAGTCTTATCTAGACTCACCAATTGCCCCGAAGCAGCCTCATACCTCCGGAAAATACCATTGATCACATCAGCTTCCTCTAGTGTTGCGCGAACAAAGAAAATACTATCATCAGCAAACAGGAGATGTGAGATAGATAGTGCATAATTAGACACAAAATTTGTGTTATTTTAATTAATGATAAAAATTAAAAACAGCAATCATAAGTTTTTCCGTAAAAAAAATTACAAATTAGGTTTTTTTGCCATTTTGTAAGAGTTCAATTATCTTTCACACAAGTATATTTATTCTCAATTAAGATGGGTATATCCATCTTAACCTAAAGACGGGTCAAGTAGTTGGAAAAAAACAAAAACAAAATGTATAAGGAAAACCAACAAATTTGTCTTATATGCACATGTAGAATGATACTTGAATCTCTTTTAATGTTAAGGCGGATATTTGTTTTAAGGGAGATTAATTGGACAACCAGTTGTATAATGCTCATTATACAACTGACTAGAATTCGAGCTAATATATAAAGAACTCGAGCTATTTTGAGCTTATGTTTACCCATTCCAACAATTCTTCGTATTTTTAGTATATGCTTCGAGTTCTTGGCATTTACTAATGCTTCAACAACATTTTAATTACATGAGATTTTGAGCCGATGTGTAGAGTCTTTTGATACTAATTATAATGTCTACTCTTTTGTTGAAATTTTATATACAAACTAGTTTTAAGTTATTTTTATTGCAAGTCATCTAAAAAGTCGAGCTAATACACATAAGGTGACGCTCATTCATGGACTTGATTACCTAATTACGGACATAAATGACCATTATACCCTTTTCATTTTGATCTACCTCCTCATCATTTTCTCTTCACTTTGTCATGGAGGTACATAGCATCCAAGTCGATAGTTAACCAGATTTACCTCCCGGATACAGTTTTTGCATTAATCTAGACTACAAATTTGCCATCATTCCAACCACTAAAATCCTTATACAGTGCAGTCCAAGTCTGAAATTTAACATATCAAGATAAACACCAACACCATGATTCTATGCAATTTGCACGTTGCCAATAACTCAATAAGGATTTCCATATTTCAGCAATAAGTTCAATTGGCATATTTCTTATAATAAATTTCGGTGCCTCGTCAAGCCTCCCTGCTTGACCAAGAAGATCCACCATAGTAACATAATTTGAGAGGGTACTTTTCATTAACAATAATTTTTCCAAACCCTAATTTTATTAATCAAAATTAATTTAATCTCTTTAATTTGATATCATATATTTAATAAAAGTAATTGCTTGTTCTTGGAGTTTGCTTGGAGGTAGGGTTTTCCCTACTCAATTTTGATAGTACGTATATGCGCTTACTTATGTGATTACCAACATCACTTTGATTCCCAAGCTACACAATCCAGAAACAGTGGATCAAATTCGCACTATAAAATGTCATTATGAAAATTGTGACTAAATGCATATCCAACAGACTTAAAAAGCTTATACCATCACTGGTGGGGGATTTCAAGAATGGATTTGTTCAGGGAAGGAATATAAGTGATAACATCCTTATTTCTCCCGAATTGTTACATCATATTGGGAAGCGGACTAAAGGAGCTGATGGGCTACTGACTTTCAAAGTAGATATGAGCAAGGCATATGACCGACTTGATTGGAAATTTTTACGAAAGGCGATGATTTCTATGGATTTTCCTCAGGGTGTTGTTCATTTGATTATGAATTGTGTTCCTTCTGTGTCTTATCAAGTCATCATCAATGGATCTTCTTGGAATTCCTTTACACCAAAGTCGGGTATTCAGCAAGGAGATCCTATTTCGCCATACTTGTTTGCACTTTGTACGGAGGTCCTTTCACATTTATTACTTCATTCGGAAGAAAAGAAACAGCTGAAAGGAATTTAAATTCCAATGGTAGCCCATCAGTTTCGCATCTTCTTTTTGCGGATGCTTCCATATTTTTTACTTATGCTAAACCAAGATATTGCACGGGCTTGAAGAAAGTTATTGAGCTTTACTGCAATGCTTCGGCTCAACATGTTAATGAAGGAAAGTCCGCTGTAGTTTTCAGCCCTAATAGTATGCTTCGTGATACTCGTTTGTGACTTAAGATTTTGAAGGTTTAGGGTAGTAACATAATGGGTAAGTACTTGGGTCTGCCGACTGACTTTGGATCTAGTAAAAAAGAATTTTTTGCGCTGCTTATTGATAAGGTTCGTGCTCGAATTTTGAGCTGGAATAATCATTACTTATCGCCGACTGGGAGACTATGTAATACTACGGATTTCTAAGCATAGGTAGCTCGGCCGAGCTAGGAGTAGCTCGACCGAGCTGGATCACTAAAGGATCTTACGTTTGTATTTTGAACGTTTTCAGAAGTCCCTGGAACGCAACTCCTCGACCGAGTCACTTTGACTCGGCCGAGCTGGGGTTAGCTCGGTCGAGCTGGCTCTGGCTCGACCGAGCCGACGGTCTGACGGGTTAGTTTTTCGGTTTTGTGCAATAAGTATAAAAGGGAGAAGCTTGGTTTTAAATCATTTTATTCTAGTTCTAAAACCCTTTTTGAGAAAATAAAGCGACGTACACTGCTTCTCTCCTTTCTACTTTGCATCAAAGGCTAGGGTTCAGATCTGCACTAGATTAAGATCTAGATCTTGTGGGTAAGTCATCTACTTTATCGATTAATCATTGTATATTAGTTATGAACCCTAATCTATGATTAGGGGATGTTAGGGTTGGTATTGATTGTACATAATTGTTGATTAGGTGACGAATTCGTAGAGGAGGGTTTCTACGATTGATTGTTTGCTGTGCTTTGCGTGATTTAGAAGATTTGCGAATAAGGTAGGTTATTCCTACTCAGTTGATTGTTATAGCTGCAAGATGATATGATTGTATGGCTGATTGCATATTGTGATTGATTGCTTAATGTATGACGTTGGATGATTGGGGAAATAGATATTGTGATATGGTTCCGGCTGAGTGGTCACTGTGAGAGGTGATCACGCCCCTTTATCGCCTCGCTGGGATTCTCAACCAGGAGGGATGTGCACATTAATGGCCTTGGGTTCGCTCATTGAGCGGGGATTTGGTGGGCAAGGCTACGGTCCCCCACTGGCGGTGTGGAATATCGTTGCGGCGGTAATCTGGCAGGGCTACACAGCTTGCTGTGTAGTCAGTTATGTGAAAATGGAATGATATGAAATTAGTTATGCTTGGCTATGAATTACTTTTGCTTCCGCTTGTGATTATTTATCTTTACTGTTATTTATCTTTACTGTTGTGTTCGGTTGACTGACCCCGTTTGTTTTGTCTTTCACCTGTTGTGATCCATTCGGGGATGGTGAGCGGTTGGTTTAGCAGGTGATGAGCTTGATGATGATGTGCTTCTGGGATGGGAAGAGTCGCCACGAGTTTAGAGCTAGTTAACCGACAGTAGTTTATGTTATGTTTTGAGACAGTACTTATGTTTTCAGTTGTTGTTTTATCAGACGGTTGTACGACTTTAAACGTTCTATTTAATAAAGGCACTCGTATTGTACTTTTGATGTTCACTGTCTCGGTTATGTCGAGATGGTAACGCCTTTATATGCTAGGGTAGCCCTTGCTAGGGTACTCCGATATATGGGGGTGTTACAGACTAACTCTTATTACTTCGATCCTTTCTTCACAATCTATTTACTCTCTATCGGCATTTAAAATGCCCCTAAGTGTGAACTTGAAGATTGATTCTTTACTTTTGCAGTTTTGGTGGAAAGGTTCAAGTAATGGTTTTGGACTTCATTGGTGTAGTAATTTATTCCTTAGTGCTCCAAAATGAAGTGGGGGCTTAGGCATTCGAAAGATGAGTTGCCTTAATCAGAGTCTACTTGCAAAAGTAGGATGGCGTATTTTACACTACTTTAATTGTCTTCTAGGACGTATGTTGTCCCCTAAATTTCGACCGTCTATTGAAAAGGTTATGTCTGGTTCATATCTTCCAAGCAGATCGATTTCGTGGGGCTGTCGTGGTGTTCTCTGGGGCATTGACCTCCTCCATCATCATCTCTCTTAGCAGCCGTGTTTTCAATCATTACTGGATCTTTGGCAGGATAAGTGGGTACATGGTTGAACTCTTGAGGAGGTACTGTCTATCACGGATGCCGAACTTCATGGAAAACTGATGAGCGAGTCGTTGTGTAACACCCTCATACACGAGGGGGCCTTTACCAAGGACTGTCCTAGCATATGGGAGTATTACCATCCCGACATAACCGAGGTAGTGAATATATCAAAAGAATAATGCAAGTCCCTTTATTAAGTAATAAGTTTAACTGTCTTACAACCGTCTCATAATAAGAATAATAAATGAAATAATAATGTCTCAACTACTAATAATACTGATAAAACTATTGTCGGCTAGACTAGGCTAAACTTGTGGTGACTCTTTCCATCCCTGAGGCACATCATCATCCATAAGCTCATTACCTGCTAAACCAACTGCTCACCATCCCCGAATGGATCACAGCAGGTCAAAGACAAACAACCGGGGTCAGTCAACTGAAGATAAAAATAAGACAGTCAAGATACATGAACACAAGCGGAAGCAATGCAACAGTACAGCAAATGAGTTGTGATCTCCGGTCTCCCTCTCCTCTACCAGAACCGACTACACATCGCAACATGTAGCCCTGCCAGG
>JAGPOY010002545.1:9383-22067 GCA_018983105.1 Silene uniflora | reverse complement strand
CAAAAATGGAAAGGAATCAAAACAGTCACATGCTCTATTCTGGCTCAGCTTTTGAATTCTGTGTGGCCTGCATTGCTTGGATGTTTTGGCGCCTTGGACTTAGTCATAAACCTAGTTTAGGACTCCACCAGCTAGCCAGGGTGGCTTGGCTGGATTGGCTTGGGTTTGGCTTTCACTTGGCTCCTCATGGCCTGCAGAAATCAAGCAGAATTGGAACATGGCCTGGTCATGGCCTGCAGAAGTCTGGTCAGAAGCATTATTTGCTTGGCTATGGCTAGCTGTGGCTTGGCCATGGCTTCCTTCCATCGAGCCATTGCTGAAATTGGCTAGGCCCTGCATGCTAGCTCCTGCTGCATATGGTTTCAATAGAGTGGCGGAAAGAATACCTCTATGGGAATCATTATTGCAGATGAAATTAGTGGTCAATGGTCCATAGGTGGTCATGGGGGACTTTAATAATGTTTTGGCTATGAATGAAAGAATTGAATTGAAGTAAGTAATGCAGAAAAGGTAGATTTTAAGGCGTGTGTGGATTCCTGTGGGTTAGGGGACATTCCTCCTCAGGGTGCATTTTTTACTTGGAACAACAAACATGAGGTGGGTGTGATGTGACCATAATAGTTGCACTTTTACCCCCTTAACGAACCTAATTTCACATGCTTTTACGTACTTATTAGGGTCCTTTCATGCTCTTTAGCTTCCTATTGGCTTTTCTATTTGGTTTTGGCTTGCTTGTAGGTGGAGGAGCTAAATCACGCTTAAATGGAGCATTTTGGAGCCAAAGTGACGATATCCAAGGACCTAGCATATAGAGGAGACATAACCAAAGGCCTAAGTGAAGAATTAGAACTAAGAAGAGGAGCCCCCACGGCCTAGGAGTCAAGCCGTGCTGATTTCGAATCAGCTTGGGCAAGAGCAGCAGGAGGTCGAGCGACCAATGAAGTGGGTCGAGCGACCGAGCAAGTAGGTCGAGCGACCGAAGCCCGAGGTCGAGCGACCTCAAGGAAGAACAAGTCAGGTCGATCGCAGTGCGACCCGAGCTACCTCTAATCACTCCGCCATATCCTTGTGCGACACTCCACCTCTACTTAACCTAATATTGTACTTAGTATAAATACCCTCCTTGTAATAATGAGGGTTAGGTTTTGCTAGGCCATCTTATGCTATTTTATGTTCAATTAGGAATAGATTAAGAGTAGATTAGAATAGATCAAAACTTGAATCATTCAACAATTGTTATTCAATCTTTCCATAATCAATTCTAATCTTTCAACATTCAATCTTCCAATAATTGTTCATTAGATTAGTCTTGAATCTCTTGGGTTTATGATTGAAGATTGGTGACAAGTCTTCATCTCTACACAAGGATTCTCCTTTTATTTATGTCCATCTCCTTTATGTTGGTACAATTCTTAATCCATTTCATTACTTGTTAATCTATTGTTTATTTCCTTGCTTATTCATCATGTTTGTTCATGCTAAGATGATTGACACCATTGATTGCATGACCCATATGGAAATGAGTGAGTAGTGACCTTGCTAGGTTTAGTGGGGGATTATGAGGAATATCAAAGGGTGAATATAATACATGTTGATATTGGGAATTGATTGATTGATTAAATTGTTATTATGTCATCTATGTCTTATGCATGCTATATGTTTGATAAAGTGCTTGAATCACAAAACTTGCATGGATTCTCTATGTTTTACCTACCTTGGTCACGCGAGGTTCGTTAGACTACCGTTACACCATTTGTTGGCAGGCTCGAAAGGGCCTCGATAGATAGGGTTGTGATGTGCATATAGGTTAGTAGGGAAGTTAGGGTGTACGGGTAATAACTAACCCTTTCCGACCTAAGGGTTGTAAGATCGAAAGCCTCGACCCTATTTCATCGTGACCTCAATCAATCTACCCAATACTTTATTACATGTGTTTCACTATTTGATTTCTCATATGAACTCAATCTTCCTAGTTTCCTTTCTTATTGTTTTAATCCTTGCTAGTTACTTGCTTGCATTAGTTTAAACTACAAACCCCTTCCAATATAATTGTGACATTGGCATGATTAGGATAGATAGACTTTAGAACCCAAAGCTCACCGTCCCATGGATCGACCTCGACTTACTCACTAGCTAGTTTGTTGAGCATATAAATGTGTTTGATTGAGTGAACAACGACTCGCTCATCAAAATGGTGCCGTTGCCGGGGACGGTGTTATGTGATTAAGTTCTTGCTTGTTTGTCTATTTTAGTGTTATTTTAATCTTGAGGAACTTGTTTACTCAAGGTTGTTTTTACCGTTTTCGAGTTGTTTGCGTTTTATAGTTGCTACTTTCTCTCAAACAACAACAATGATGCAAGGCTTCACACAAGAAGTGCCTTGCTATGATGGATCTTTCGGGTACAATTTCAATAGGTATAGAGGATTTGAGGAACAACCACATGATTACCTTCCTCACAACAATGAAAATTCCCACTATTAGCCCAATTTTTCATGTCAAACCCCAAATATCCACCCACAACAACAAAACTCACAAAACCAAACCTTCCACAATCATTCACCTAGCCAACTTTACACCCAACAACATCATGACAACAACCAAAACCCTCATGTGCAAACCTTGGTACAACAAATGCTTCAAAGTCAACAACAATTCTTTGAGCAAGTGCAAAAGGAGAGTAAAGAGAAGGATAAGTTGTTAAATGACCTTGTGGAGTATGGGCAAAGAATGGAGAATCAATTGGTTCACTTGGAACCTTTCCAAGAGCCTAATGATGAAGAGGATAATGAGGACGAAGAGTTTGAGGAGCATTATGAAGCTATCATACATGACCCTTGTGATGATGAATTTGAAAGTACCTATGAGTCAACCAACCAATCCACCACTATCTATGATTGCGAATATGAAAATGTGGTATTTGATGAAGAAGATATGAGGTTGAGTAAACCAAATACTCTTAGCCATTGCGAATATGAGGAATTCACTTTCAAAGCGGATGTGGGATTGGTGGAAAATCAGCTAAGAGGGAAGTATGAAGCTCCTATTTATGACTCATATGGAGAAAGTGACGATGACAAACAAATGGATGATGAGGATTATGAATCATGCAATGATTTGTGGAGCAAAGATGACATGGTAGAAGATGAATGGAGTTGTTAGATTGCCTTACTTGAGGAGCCCATTCTCGAGAAATTTGAGGTTTGGGATGATGAAGAGCGTGAGCGTCTCTTCCCCATTGACTATAAAGACCTCATGGAACCCACCTTGGAGTTCATGGCCTTTGATGATGAGATGGAAGATCTCTTCAACGAAGTTATAGAATCATCAAAAGGGTGTTTGGAGGAGAAACTCGACAATGAAGCTATGAGTGAACCCACTTGTAAAGATTTGGCATCTACGATCTCTACTCCTAAGCTATCCCATCATCAAGAGCATCAATGGGGCCATAATGAAGATAGGAGAGAACAAAGGCCTCCCAATGGCTTAGATTGCAAGCTTGATAGTCCGGAGAATCAATGGGGCCATAATGATAAGACCAATGGGAAAGGAAGGAATTTCAAGAGGCCCTCACAAAGGAATTGGTGCTATCCCATCTTATGGTGGCCGTTCTCCTACCTACGCTTATTTGAAGACTACTCACAAGCTTTTGATCGATTTTTAGGAGCTCTTAGTAGCATGGATCTTGGCAACACAAGGCCTTTATCGGAAATAGTTTGATGGAGTTCTACCTCAAACCATCATGTGTAATATATTTCATTCTTTTACTAACATATACTCCTTTATTTTTGTCCGGACTACCCCTTGGATCGTCGAAGACAAGCCTTCCATGTAAGGACAAGCCTTGTTCGGTTTGGGGAAGTCAAGGATTTTCCTAACAACCATGAGTAAAGACACCTAAATCGAGATGTCATTACCCATTGTGTAACTTTATTAACATTTCCTTTTTATCATGAGAGATGTAAGGGAGGGTGTTTACACTTTTGAGAGAAGTTTTGATAGGAAAATTGGAGGAAGAAAAGCGTAAGGACGATGTTTCATGAAGAAAAGCGAGAATTGGGGGGCACTACACTTGTAAGCAGCAAGGTCGCCCGGGCAAAGATTTAGGTCGCTCGACCTTAGTGTAGGTCGCACGACCAAATTTTTGGCCAGCACGGGTAAGCAACGCTCTCACGGGTCTAAGGTAGCCAGCACGGGCTGAAGGCCAACCAGCGTGAAAAATAGATCCTGCATCAAAAGTGGCAAGGGCAAGCAGCAAGGTCGCTCGACCGCGGGCCTAGGTCGCTCGACCTACCTGGGAAAACCGGTTTCGGCTTAACGTAAAACGAGCTTCACCACCCCTTTCTCCCTTTTTAAAACCCCTATCACCACTCATATCATCCATTCTATCCAAAACAAATCCTCACAAACTCTCTCTCAAAGAACACCAACTCTACAAACACCCCTTCCTCTCAACAAAAGCAATCAACCATGAACACTAGAAGTAGGACAAAGGGCAAGCCTACTCCCCTACCCATCCGACAACGAGGTGGAGGCTCCCGAGGCACAAGGGAGCAAAGGCGAAGAGAAGAAGAGATAGAAGGCGCCCTACAAATTCCGGGATTCCCGGAGGTGGAAATCACCTCCGATGCACAACGGAAGAAGTTCGTAAAGCTCGCCGGGTTCACTTATGAACCAACTCAATTCATGGATCAAGAGGTCTTGGTCACCCTAGGGATTCGACAACAAATGGAGACCTTCTTTCGAGGTATGGGTTTTGGTTCCCTCTTCTTCATCCAAGAAAAGACTTACCTTAGTCTTACTCTTGAGTTTTTGAGTAGTCTCCGTGTTGTGAGAAACCCCGAGTCGGGTGTTCTTGTGTCTTTCCGCCTTGCAAATAGGCAATATAGACTCTCTTTTGAAGACTTTGCCGCCTCACTTGGCCTTACCGTCCCTACTACCAACTTGGATAAATCGGATGACCATAATATCGCCCATGTTTGGACCGCTATCTCCGGGAGGGAATACTCTTCCCACAAGGAATGCTACGTTAATGCCATCCACCATCCGGTGATTAGGGTCACCGAGAGATTCATAGCCGGAGTTATCCATGGTCGTCATGACCAACATTTCTGCACAATTCAAGATTTGACTCTTCTTGAGTCTTATCTAAATGTCCAAGGGACAAATGCATTCAATGTCAATACGGCTCAAGAAATATTCACCCGGTTCCGAGACTTTGCCAAAGGGACGACCAACATCCGTATTTTTGTCATGGGAGGGCTTGTCACGGTGATTGCAAGATACCTTTGCCCCACCTTCAATGACCTTGGAAGATATGCACCCCTAGAGGGAAATACTTTGATTGATGAGGGTGCCTTCTTCAGGTTTCATAGATGGTGCAATTTTAATGAGGAGGGAGATGTAGTGTGGCACACCAAAGACCACACTTCTCTTGTGCTAGAGGGGTGGAACATACCCCACACTGAACCCCGGATGAGCCTGTTTAGTGCGAAGCCGAGCTACCTCCTCCCTATCGAACCCTTGAGATACCAACAACAAGAAGAGGAGGATAGCGATGATGAAGATGTAGGTGAAGATCCTAGGGCACCACGCCGACAACAAAGAGCTCCACCTAACATCAACATTCGCCCGCCTCATCCGGAGAACCCCTCCTACATACATGTACCACCCTACCCCTACCAACATGTGCTGATACGTGCATTTTATATAGACTTTTACAGTCCCTTTTGGCACGTATTTCTGTAATTAGAAGTGGTTTTATATCGCTTTATGCCCCGAATAGACTACTTTGCGTTTGTATTGCTATTTTGCAAATATAAGCTGGATTGTAGCTGAAACCAAGCTTTTCTGGCCTAAAAGTTGCATTTTAAGAGATGGACGCACAAAAGGGGATTACTCGAGCATGGAACTTGACGTCGACCAAGTATAGACCCAAGTCGACGAAGACCAAGTAGACTGGACGAGCAGAAAAGCCTCGATCGAGCTGTCCTATGCTTGATCGAGAGGACATGAAGAGTAGTAGGTCTCGATCGAACTGTCCTGTGTTCGATCGAGGAAGCTGCAAGGAGAAGATCCCGTTCGATAGATCTCACTCTTCGGTCGAGTAGACTGCTAGAGATTATCCCTCGATCGAGAACCTTAAGTGCTCGATCGAGAGGCTTTTAGGGTTAGCTACGTTAGGAAAGTCCGTAGTTTAATAAAAGACGTGCATGTTTTGCTATAAAAGCACATCAGGTCTTCAGACCTAGAGACATCTCTCTTTTATCATCTGTTTTTACCGTTCTTTTCAGATTTTTAATCTTTCAATAATATTATCTTCTTTCCCTTTATTTCTCTTTTCCCTTTACGGTTTTCGTTCGATTTGGAAGCTGGAACCCTACGTTCTCTACGCCGGATCACACGAGATCGTATTACTCTTTCCCTTAGTTTACTTTTCTCGTATTATGTTGTTTAGCATGTTTACTTTAATTGTTATCGTTATTTGTTATAATGTGTGTAGCTAATTCTCTTGTATGCGAGGATGAGGGAAACCGTGTCGATGCATGCTAGGATATAACGGGTAGGGCAGTTTCACGGTAGGAATTGTAGTTGAATAATAGAATTGTTGTTTTGGTTGAATGAGTGCACGCAGGAGACCTTACGCATAGTTAACCCCCGACCTAGATCGAAAGATTGGAAGGGTAAGGCTTGTTTAATTGCAATAATCGATATCTTATGAGGATGAAATTTAAGTAAGATTGACCTTAGGACGACTTAAGACCGAAAGGTCTAGTCGGGTTTAAGGACCGAAAGGTGACAACCCAGTCCTTACTACCAACGAACTGACCGACCTAGTAAACCCTAAATTGTTGACACACGGTGGACCGAACCCTTCGCATGCTCCCTTCTCCTTCTGATTTATAATAGTTTTATTACCTTCTTTTATTTCTCTTTCCTTTAAATCTCTAATAGATAGTAAAACAATCTACAACCCCCAGTTTTTGTGACCGACAGAAAAATCACATAAATAGAAATAGCCTCTCTGTGGGATCGACCCTATTTACCACTAGCTTCTGTTAGTAGTTTTTAGGTTTTATTTTTGTTACTAAAACGACGGTATCAAATTTTGGCGCCGTTGCCGGGGAGGCAATTTATTTTTTATTTGTGTTTAGTTTTTTTCTGTCTTGTCTTAAGGAATTCTAAATTCCTTAAGACCGTTCTTACTGATTTTCTTTTAGTTGTGTATGCGCAGGTCTAGTAAGGAAGAATTGGTTGAGGCCGATCCGGAACCTGAACGCACCTTCCTACGCAGGAAAAGACAATTGGAAAAGATTTGTCAGGAGGAAGGCTTGAGTACTTCTGACAGTGAGAGCATTATTTTTACCGAGGAAGTTCCTATTGTTACTGAAGCTACTATTCCAGCAAAGATGCCTAATATTGCGAGTCATTCGGAGCCTACGGCGGAATTTATTCCGAAAGGGTTCAACTTGGCTACTGGTGAGGATGGAAGCACATTCGATATTCGACCATCCTACATTAGTATGGTCGAGAAGAACCAGTACCGAGGGGTTCCGGGTGAAGATCCACATAAACATATGGAAAGATTTGCTGACTATTGTTCGTCCATCCCTGCGACTAAAGGAGTCACCCAAGACAAGATAAAGGAAGTCCTATTTCCTTTTTCTCATACTGACAATGCTCGAGAATGGTTGGGAGACTTAGATAGAGTTGTAGCGGGGATTACGGACTGGACCACATTGGCTTTGGCGTTTTACAAGAAGTTCTTTCCTCCGCAAAGAACTAATGCTTTGAGAGCCAAGATTACAAACTTTAAGCAAGGCGGTACGGAAAACCTATTCGAAACATGGAGCCGATTCAAAGGATACGTGAGAGCTGTACCTCACCACGGTTTTGAACCGTGGTTTATATCCAACCAGTTTTACAACGGGTTGTTCGATGACCACCGAGCTATACTTGATTCTGCAGCTAAAGGTCGTTTCCAGCGAGAGATCGATGATGACAAGGGCTGGAAACTTATCGAGGAGATGGCTAACCACACGGCTGAATACGGTAACCCACGGAGTGGTACACGTACCGTGGCTAATATTGAAACTGAAGGGCTCGAGGATAAGTTCGAGAAGCTGATTGCTCGAATGGATAGAATGGAGAATAATTCTTCCGGGAACCAACAAATGGTCCATATGATGCAACGGGAAGAGATTATTATTTGCGAAAGATGTGGCGAGCCAGGCCACATAGCTATCGACTGTTTTGCCGAGAAAGAGCACGTCTACTCTTTCCAGCAATACCGTCAAGGAGGAGGCTACCAGCAAGGGTATGTGCACCCAAATTTGAGGTGGTCGAGTCAAAACGTTCAAAATCCGACTCCCCCACCCCAGCAAGGAGCTTACGTGCCACCCCACAAGCAAAATTACCAAAAGCCACCTCAGTTTGTTACACCACGGCAAGGAAATTCTTCATCTGGAGGAGTTTCGGAGATGGGAGAGCTTAAGTCTATGATTCAGGCTTTAGCTACTCAAATGAACAAGGCGGACCAAGCCAAGACTGCTACTATCAAGATGCTTGAGTTGCAAATTGCTCAACTTGCTGCGAATCAATCTGCGAGGCAACCCGGACAGTTGCCTTCCCAAACAGAACAAAGAAGAGAGACCTTGAATATGATCACAATGCCAAGTGGGACGTCATATTCTGGATGGAGTGATGCTGATTCTGGTGCTTCGAGCACGAATGCTAAGGTTTTTCATGCTACTGCTGATATTCTGCTCGATCGAGAGGAAGTTGCTTCTCGATCGAGAAATGCTGATGAGAGAGAGCTCGATCGAGAACACGTTGTTACTCGATCGAGGGTTGCTGCTGAAGCTGTTGTTCGACCGAGAGAGGATGCTGAAGGAAGCTCTCGATCGAATGACACCAGGATTCGATCGAGAGATGTTGCTGATGAGAATTCTCGATCGAATGAGTCAGATGTTCGATCGAATGATGTTGATCGATCGAAGGGTTCTGAAGAGGAAAGTGGTCGATCGAGGCCTATGAATAAAAGAATGCTGAATAATGCTTTGATCCGTGATACGCACAAGGGAGTATCTGATGAGCACGTTCCATTTCCGGGACGTTTGAAGAAAGTCAAGACAACGGAACCAGAGTTTGCACGGTTTGGACAAATTGTGCAAGGTTTGAATGTTTCAATTCCGTTCATTGATCTCGTGAGAAAGGTACTCTCCTATTTAAAATTTATGAAAGAAATTTTAATGCGTAAACGTAATGTTGATGAGGTCGAGACCATTGCCTTGACGGAGGAGTGCTCTGCACACCTCCTAAACCGAACCCCACTTAAGCTGTCTGACCCTGGAAGTTTTTCCATACCGTGTCATATTGGTCTTCAATTTATTGATAATGCATTATGTGACCTAGGAGCTAGTGTCAGTGTAATGCCCTTGTCTTTGGCAAAGCGGTTGGGTTTTACTAAGTACCACTGCACCAACATGACGGTCCAAATGGCCGATCGTACTCTCACACGACCCTTAGGTGTCTTAGAGGACATTCCTGTGCAAATAGGACAGTTCTTTATTCCCGTAGACTTTGTCGTGTTAGATATACCCGAGGACTCTCACACTCCCATTATTTTGGGACGACCATTCTTGCATACATCGCAAGCAATTATAGATGTCGGGCTACGCACTTTAACGTTTAATGTTGGTGGGGAGGAACTTATATTTGCCAAACCTGCTACTCATAAGGGGTCGATGCGTATTTTTGAATGTAATGCTATTTCTGCTATTGATTTAGAGACGCCCCCTAGTATCGAGTTGCCTACCATTCCTACTGTCGATATGCCTATTGGTACACTAACACCTCCGCCTCGGAATGAGAGCGACAAGGAGGAACGTGCTATTGTTGTTCACTGCACAGGACCTGGATGGGGAGCTTTGTCACTAGAACGTGGTGAGCCAAGCTCCAATGCTGCAGCTAGGAAGGCTGGAAAGGACAAGGCAAGACGAACTGCTCCTAAGGATTTGAAATTGGAAGACGATGTGCCATACATTTGGCGTGGAAAAGTGGAACTTACTAGTGCGGAAGCCAATTCCGCAAGTCAGAGTCCTAGTGTTGGCCTGACAAACTTAATTAACTATTAGCCGGGTTTGCAACATCATGCAATTTGTAATAGACAATAGATTTTTAGACCCCTTCGTGTGCTTTAATTTTCGTTTCGTTTTATTTGCGTTTTTAGGCTATAGACTATAGACTTCTGCTTTTTAGCGTAGCTAGCAATTTTTTACTATGGTTAATATTGTGGTATTTGGGATATTCTTAATATTAATTTTGCAGGACAAGGGTGCTAAAGAGGGAATACCTCGATCGAATGGACACATTCTCGATCGAGGGATTTGGTGAAAAGGAAGACCTCGATCGAGAGACTCAGTTCTCGATCGAGTGCGAAGAAGTTCAAAGGACAGCCACCTCTCGATCTGGAGGTAATATTTGCTCGATCGAGAGGATCTATGCCACATGTCCTCGATCGAGAGTAATTTCTTCTCGTCGAGTGACCCCCGCGGTTATAAATAGGGAGTTCACTCCCTCGGTTTTGTCACTTCCCTTGTTCTTTTATCTTCTTCTTCCTTCTTTTACTATTCCCGACCAAACATCCCTGACAAAATCCCCCTGTCTGCCCAATAAAATCCCACAACTACCTACCCAATTAATATATTGTCAAGATCAATCAAAACCCCTTTGGTTTTCGTGCCTTACCCTATTATTTTAAAAGCTTTTTGATCGGAAATTAGGGTTTTTAAGGTCCGATCATCTCGGATTTTCGTGCTTATTGTTTTGATCGATCTTATTTTTGATTGTGGGTAGTCTACTAAGGTATTGTTTGAATGTTTTATTGTTTTGATTAGATCCCCCCTTCCATCCGTATGGTGATTTAGGATAGGATGTCTCTGTTTCGACTTTTGATCTTGTTTAATCCTGTTTTGCTGTTGCATGTCGTCTCAGGTATGGCTCCGTTCTCCTACGACGCGGCCGCTGCCGCTATCTTCGAGGACATTGTGCGATTTGGTTTTGGGAGGAAAGATCTCGAACGAGCTCATGAAACATATGATATGACTCTGTTCGAGGCGATCTTTATTTATGGTGCTCGGACTAATGGGAATTGAAGGCCGACGCGCAAGAGACTGAAGGTGACAAGAAGAGATTACGTTGCCCATACCAGTCAAAAACATTCAAAGTTGATCTTGGGGAGCAATGCAGGCCATTGCTAATGTGATTCGCGCTTCCCGGTGTATCGAACTCTGGTTTGGGGAAGCCGCGCCTTTTGTGAGTACCCTTTCTTTTGTGTTTTACATCTTTTTCTTTATTGTATTTTTAGGAATGTGTACTAGGGTTGTGACCTCCGTCCCCTGTTTTGCTGCTGTTGGTTGTTTTCGGCCAATGAGGACATTGTCCAATTTGGTTTGGGGAGGGTATCATGCATCCTTTTGCGTCTGCACTCGTTTTTGCATTCACGTTTATTTTATGTATTGCATTATTTCATTAAAAAATTATTGTATAATTATTAAAAATTAAAAATTTTTATCACGTTTATTTTTGCATTTAATCGAGTCGGAAAGGAGTTTTCAATGATGACAATGCGTTATTTAGTCATAATATGCCATTTGTTGGACCATATAAAGTTATATGTTAAGTTTTGATAAGTGACAAGTTTATATATGATAATGCTACGCATGCTCGTAATTGTTTGTTAAGTTGTCTTATAGTATTTCATGAACATCAAGTAGAGTTATAGCTTTGCTAGCTATAACATTGACAAGACTATCAACTTACAAGCAATGACTTACAAGCATATATTAAGCAAGCATCAACGATTTGTGAGATATCTTTCAAGCATCTTTCGGAAGTAATGATATAGAAAACTTGAGCTATATCATTGAAGAAGTTCTTAAAGCGTCATTGTGACCGTAACAAAGTTTCAAGTTGACGATCACTCAAGTGAAGACTTGATCAAGTCTATAAACAAGGTCAGAGATGAAGAGCTTATGATCACGGAAGAGACGACCTACTACTGAAGATCTCCAGGAAGATTAGTTAGTAATAGGATATCCATCGAGTAATGATACTTGGAGAAGTAATATTGGAAAGTTAGAGTTATAGCTATTACGCCTATAACCTTAACTTGACAAGCTTAAAGTTATAGCTTGCTTTGCTATAACTTTGAGTAGTATTTTAAAGGCACGATTTTAATAGTTTTAAAATCATTTTCAAAAGGATAAAATATTTAAATATGTTTCGAAATCATGTGTATATATGTTAGAGATGAAATATGGGTTGTTATAATGGATAATTTACGTTTTCCTTATTGGTTAGTAAAACGGCTTATGAGTCGTCATGCTACCTAGGGTTTGCTAAACTATCTTGACGTAACCCTAATCCAACAAGAGAGATTTTAACCTAGAGGAGCCGACCTAACTAGGGTTTCGGCCGAATGGTTCTATGAGCCGTTCGTAGTCCTCTAGTGCAAGTAAACTCTAATTAAATCTTGAATAATAATACTACAAGATATTTTATATCTTAAACTATTATTTGATTTAATTATTTACTTAATCAAAATATTCTCTAAGATTAAATTAAGAAAGAATAAGATATAAGTTTATCTTATTTACTTAATTAAGTTATCTTATGGATTAAA
>JAGPOY010002544.1:0-14639 GCA_018983105.1 Silene uniflora | reverse complement strand
CACCTATAGGATATGTTTGAGAGATGTGACTGTATGAAAATATAGTCATGTTGATGCCTAATATGACTAATAGGTTAGTCGGAGTAATTGACTAAAAGGTTAGTCAATGTTATGATGAGATGATTATTTAATAAAGATTAAATAATATTGGCTAAAACGAATTAAACTGTTAATTCGTAAATTAAATATAAACTGTTATATTTAATTAATGTATATAATGGCAGCTTAGACGAATTAATATGTTAATTCGTAAATTAAATATAAACGGTTATATTAATTAAACATATTATGCAATATTGTCATTTTAATTGTTGTCAGACCATTATTAATATATCGACTGTAAAATGTTGTAAGTGGACATATTAATATCTGACATCATAATTGACGATTTATAATAAAACCCGTTAGTATACATTTTAGCATTTTGGGTCAAGCACCATATTAGAACAAGGAGAGAGTGGAAAGCCCACTCTCCCCTAGGGTTTGGCCGGGTGGTTGTTAACAAGGGAGAGAGGAGTTTCTCTTCTCTTCTCACTGGTTTTAACCTAACAAAAAATCTCATTTTGTGGGATGCTAGGGTTTTGACAAAACAAAAACCTAATTTTTCTCTCTGAAATTCTCTCATCAAAAACTCTAAAACTCTCTCAATATTAAAAAGCAATTAGAGAGTTCTTTCTAGCATAAGGGGCATTATCTCAACTGTCTTGGGTGCAACGATTAGGAGGATATCTACTTTGATATCTGATCTTAGGCCACTTTTGCAAGGACCGAAGGTTGATTCTTAATTTTATGTAATTAATCTTTGTATTTCGTTTATGACTCGTATTTACATATGTTAAATTTCGTTATAATCCTAATTATGAGATGGTGAATATACGGATATTCCCCACATATCCATCCTCCTCTCTTGGGAATAAAAGAGGATATTGCATAGCGAGGTATGACGGATGAAGTTCGTTTATTCTCTGCAAATTGTCGTCTTTTTCCTCGATTATTAAGTCTCTCTCATCAAAGCTTCCAACGTCTCCAATGATTAACATAGCGACCTCGTGTACAGTCGGCAGGTTGTATGTTCTAGCATCCTTACGCCTTCTTCCTATGAGCCTTAGCTTGACATTCACATTATCGTCATATCCCAATCGATCACGCGCCATTCTAAATGATTTTGTCAACACATTATATCGATTAAGCATGTCTTGTAATGTTGAGACGATATTCACATCCAAAGGATTTTTCCTGCAATTTGGCGTTAATCAAAAAAGGAAGTATTAAAACGCAATTTTTTTTCCCGCAATCTGCTAGTAATGTTAAATGGGAATAATTGTGTAATGTGTTATACAATAACGAAAATATTGAACTTGAACACACCTGAAATGAGACATTCTGTTTTTTACTTCATGGTCAGTGTCGTATATATACAATTGAGCAAATTTGGGTTGGGTACCATTTTCTGGTATGAGACTGCCTATTCTGTGATAGTTCTGGCCATGGAGTCGAAAAGTATATGTCCCTCTCCCTTGATTGACAGAATTATCGATTTTGCCTCCCATTGAAGTAAATGCAAACATCATGTTGTAAGCACGTATGTTTGATAGGAAGTGTTTACTCTTTGCATCCTTGTTAGAAAACAAATTAGTAAGTGCTGCTGGTGGTTTTTTCAATATAGGCAAGGTGATATTATCGTTACCGCAACATCCAGAGAATTTGGGATAATCAATTTTTTTACTTTTACAGATCCTTTCTTGATACCACATACATGCGTTGCATTTCTGACATGTCCATATAGCATCACCGATGTCGCAATAACCTGTTAACATTTTTTATTTTAAAGCGTTAAAATTTTAATATTGTAAAGAATGTAAAATAAAATTCAAATAATAATTCTTTAACCTTCATAGTCGTCGTCTTCCTCATCACTTGATGATTCTGTGTCGTCGTATAACATGGTTGTAGTATTAGTGGTATGGATATGAACATTTGAATTGCTCAACACTGTGTCATCATTCTCTGCCTCCATATTTCGACTTACTGAACTGACAATTCTTCGGTTTTGTATGATATGTTTTCCAGTTGTCAGAGGCGATGATAGAGGAGATCTACTACCGCTACCACTGCCGCGATGCACTGGAGTAATAAAAAAAGGTAAGTGTTTCCAGATGGGTGAATAATAAAATTTATATATGACACATCTGCTATCCGTTTTAAAAATATCTATGTGAGGACGACACGCTATCTCATACCTGATCTTAACACTGTAGCTGTCGGTGTAGTTTGCACAACAGATGAGGATAGAGTATTCACATTTGGAGAACCTATAGGCATTTATCGTTCAAGAAAAAAACACAATTAAACGTTTATTTGATTTTGAACGTGTTGCAATTAGATAGTCACAGTCATGGCCTTAAAATCATTGCATTAACGTCATTAAGTGGTAACTTACCATTACTCAAAGCAACTTGAGCACTCGCATTAGCATTCTCTACACAAAAGTTGATTATGAAATAATTATAGACAACGCATAAGCACATAGATTTTTTTTTTTTTTGGTGGAATGTTAGCAAATTCTCATTAATCTAAAAAAAGATATTACAATCTACTGCAACTTAATCCAATTACAACAAGAGTCAAAACATCAATAATTAGAAAAGTGACTCAATCCACCTCCTATCATTACTACTGAGTACACTATCAGACAAATTTCTCAGTTTCATTTTCATAGCATTCTGAATTTGTGTACCAAGTCTTTGTGGTCTCAATACTCGCCCTTCTATCCTTGCTTCATTTCGTTGTTGCCAGATGCCATACAGGACAGCCAGAATAGTAGCCAAGCAGACCTGCCTTTTGATGACAGACCATCTTCTTCTTCTCCCTATCCAAATAACAGGATTATCAGTTGGACAGGGAATGTTCAGCCAGTTACAAATGAATTCCAGTACTAGTTTGACATAGTTGCAATGCTGAAACAGATGAGCCACAGTTTCAGGTTCAGAGTTACAAATACAGCAGCAATCATTCTCAGTCACACCATGCCTGTACAGTTTACTTTTAACATTCAGAGCATCATGTTGCACCAGCCATCCCAAAAATCTATGCTTTGGTATGGCCAGCTCACTCCAAATCAACTTTGCCCATCCAACTCTCTGTCTTTTGTGTCTGAGCATCTCATACCCAGAACTCACAGAGTACCCTTTAAGGTCAGCAAGCCAGTTTCCATCATGGTAACCATCCTGTAAAGCATCCCTCGCCCTACAAATGGCCTTCCAATTCCCACTCATATGAGTTTTTGGAGAATGATCAGGCCAAGAGTCACCTTTTAGATAAATCTGATGAACCCATTTGACCCATAAGCTATCTGGCTTGCTATACATCCACCAAACTAATTTCCCCACAGTGGCCATATTCCAGGTTATGCTATGCTTGATTCCCAAACCACCCTCATTCTTAGGAGAACACACTTGTTCCCAGCTTTCTAATGGGACTCTCATATAGATACTAGTACCATCCCAGAGATAATTTCGACAAATACTATCAATCTTTCTTAGAACTCCTTTGGGGATCAGGAAAATATTTGCCCAGTACGAAAACATTGCAGTTAGAACAGATCTTACCAGGATGAGCATGTCTGCATAAGATAATTTCCTAGCCCCAAAAGCCCTGATCTTCTCAATAATTTTTTCTATCAGCACTTGACATTCATTCTTCCCCAATTTTCCAGCTGCAATGGGTACACCAAGATATTTAAATGGAATTTGAACTTCGGTACAGCCTGACAACTGTATAATGCTCTCTTTTAAGGAAGTCTGGACACCATTAAAGTATATGTTGGATTTTTGGGGATTCATTTGCAAACCAGATGCCACAGAAAAAGAAGCAAATGATCTCAATAGAACCATCACAGATTGTTTGTCTCCTCTAGAGAAGAGCAACAAATCATCAGCAAACATTAAATGTTGCAATTTCAATCTGCCACACAAAGAATGGTATCTAAACTCCAAATTTTCAGTAGTAAAATGGAGAATTCTGGTTAAATACTCCATTGCAACAGTAAAGAGTAAGGGAGACAAAGGATCTCCCTGCCTCAACCCTTTTTTTCCCTGAAAAAAACCAAAAGGTTCACCATTTAATACTAAGGAGTATGCGGCAGAAGAGATACACTCCATAACCAGCCCTCTAAACACAGGAGGAAAACACAATGCTGCCATCATTTGATCAAGGAAGCTCCAATTCACAGAATCATATGCTTTCTTGAGGTCAACCTTGATTAAACATCTTGGAGAAACTGATTTTCTCTTATAAAGTCTAATCACCTCTTGACAGACCAGGATGTTCTCCACAATATTCCTACCTTTCACAAATCCACCCTGATTAGGACTGATGATCTCAGGCAAAATCTGAGCAAGTCTATTACAAAGTAGCTTTGAGATAACTTTGTATAGGACATTGCAACAGGAAATAGGCCTGAATTGAGTAACATTATCAGGAATATCCACTTTAGGGATTAGAGACACAAATGTGTGATTCAATTGCTTTAACAGTTTCCCATGAGTAAGGAAATCCTGGACTACAGTACACACATCATCACCCACTACATCCCAGGCATCTCTATAAAAAGCACTACTATATCCATCAGGGCCAGGAGCCTTATGGATAGGAATCTGGAACATAGCTTTTTTGATCTCCTCATTTGTCACAGGGGAAGTAATGATCTCCTGCATCTCAGCATTGCAGACAGGTCCCCTCTGTACCACATTACTATTCACAGGAGTAACATCAACAGAAGTCCCCAGCAAAGATTGGTAAAAGCTAAGGAAGGCCTTTTGTATAGCAGCAGGCTCAGAGCAACAGTCACCCTTCTCATCATGGATCCTCAAAACAGTATTCTTTGCCTGCCTCCCTTTCATATAACTATGGAAGATCTTTGTGTTAGCATCTCCCTCAGTAAGCCAAATAGCTTTAGATTTTTGTAGCAAAAAACTATCACAAGCTTTTTGTAATTCCTGATAATCCTTTGTAGCAGCAATTTCCAGCCCCAAAAACTGTGCATTTAGAGGGTCCTCTCTCAATTTAGTTTGAATATACTCCAAATGCTTCCAAGCTCTAACAGTATTATTCTCCACATCAGCAAACAAATCTCTTTTCAAAGCCTTAAGTGACTGTTTCAGTAATTTTAATTTCCTGACAAACTGAAACATTGGAGTTCCATGTATTCTCTGATCCCAAATTTGCTGAACACAAGGTAGAAAATGTTCAGTACCACTTCACATGTTGAAGTATTTGAAAGGTTTTCTCCTCTTCAGAATCTGGCTAGTTCTCCTAATGATGCATGGAGTGTGATCAAAGTATCCCTCCACTTGAAAATGAGCAAAATGATCATGCCTCTGCTCAGTCCAGGCATGATTCACTAATGCCCTATCCAGTCCACTGAACACTCTAGTACTAGCCCCTTGTTTGTTATTCCAGGTGAAAAAAGAGCCAATAGCAGGCATGTCAATGACAAAACAGTCATTCATCTCCTCCTCCGTTGAATGCCCTCCCAACCTTTCAGAAGGCTTCAAAACAGTGTTAAAATCCCCATATATAAGCCAAGGCTCAGTAATACCAGAGTGGAAATGACTCAGTTTAGACCACAATTCTCTTCTCTCCTGCACCCCATTAAATGCATAAACCATAGTAAGATAATAAGACTCCTTACTACTTATCTCCTCTACTTTCATATGAATGTATTGAGCATTGTATTCAATAAAATTAATTTGGTAAAGGTGTGGCTTCTACAAAACCCACACTCTACCCCCCTTATGCCATTGAGTATTTGTTGAGATGCATCATCCATCACATATAGTTTGCCTTACAGTATTTAGAGAAGAAGGTTTTACCTTCGTCTCAAGGAGGCCAAATAATCCAATATCATGATGATGTAAAAACCACTTTATATATTTCTGTTTGGTTGGACTATTTAACCCCCTAATGTTCCAAACACCTATCATTGCACTCCCCCCTTTTCAGGGGGTAATGCATTACAAACAGTGCCAATACCAACTTTAGGTGTCTTAGTATTTAGAGCATCAAGGAAAGATTTGTTACCAAATGTCACAGAATGACACCCCTGATCCATTAGTTCTTGCCTACTCAATCTAACCACCAAACGAGCTGAAGTAGCCACCACAGAAGACCCATTCCTAACCACCTGATGCTGCTTTAAGGTACCCACTGGAGTTTTAGGAGTAGGCACCTGAGCAGGTCCAGGTGTTGGTTTAGGACTCATCACAGGATTAGGTTGTTTGCCCATAGGAACCGCCTTAGTTACCATCACCTTGGTTTTAGGCTGCCACTGTTGTGCTGGCTTCTGCTGTCTCACCACACCAGGTTTAGGTTTAGGTTTTGGTTTCTTACAGGCATTATCAATGTGTCCCATGCCCCCACAAGCCTTACAGCAAATGGGTAACCATTCAAAAGCAACCTCAATACACACAACCAGTCCCTTCTCATCAAAAAAACTTACCTCCTTAGGTGGAGGCTTCCCAAATGGCACATCAATGAGAACTCTAGCAAAACCTAATCTGGTTCGATCCTCTGTTGCAGCATCACATCTAACAAAATCACCGAGCAAGCCAGCAATTTTAGGGATACATTCCCCCCAAAATTTCAGAGGCAAATTCATCAATTTGACCCAGACAGGGACCACAGCAACCTCCTCTTTCTTAAGAGAGGCAAAAGGAGACCATGGTTTCACAATCAATGGCTTATTCTCATAAAGAAAATGACCTTGCTTCAAAACTGCTTTCTGATCTTTTGAGGTCTTAAATCTTACCAAAAAAACTCCTGAAGGAAGAAAAGAGATTCTGTCTATCCCATAATCCTCCCAGTAACTCAAAATGAAAGACTCAAGAACCTCCCATGGCGGATTCGCCCCCAACACAAAGCAGATGACTGAGTTAACCCAAAAATCAAGCTCCTTTTTAACATCTAGCTCATAGAACTGTAACATATCTTCAGGTTCTTCCAAAATCGGCTCCATTGGCTGCTTATTCTTCCCCCGATTCTGCACAATCCATGCCTCTGTTTCTTCATCCGCATAGATACCATCAAGGTCCAATGGTTCAATCTCCACAGGATTTGACGTGAGTTTAACCACCGACGAAGGTCCAGCCACAGAGAAATCCAGAGCAGCAAATCGGTTATTATTGGAGTGTTTAGAATTTTTTGTATAAAGGTGGGATTTTTTTTGATTTTTCGATGATGAAGACGGTGAATTCCTAGCCGCCGTCATTGTCCTAGGTTTCAGAAAAACAAATCTCACTTTTTCTCACTTTTTCTCTCTTTTTTCCTTTTTCTCTTTCTATCACTACATTGAAACCCCAAATATCATCTAATGATGATGAAAGTTGTTACAAGCACATAGATTTGGTAACATAAATTTTGAAAATTTGCTAAAAGGCGGTTACAATACCTTTGTCAGAAAATGGAGAACTTCTACGTTTTTGAGTTCTGGATAGGGAGTCGGTGGCATTAAGATGATGACGTTTTCCCGCGGTTAAATCTATAGTACGTTCCAATTTAGAAACAACAAAAAATGATTAGTAAGCAATAACGAGTACATAACTGATCAAACACCTTTGTGACATAAATTGATTTAGAAACAAAAATTTCTTGCATTAAGAAACAAAATTTCGTGCATCATATGTTTTGATTTAATTTTTTACAGAAACATTTTTGTAAACATACAAAACAAAAATTATAATACTCATATATTATTGTGAAGTAGGAAAAAGCAATACCTGGAGTTTTACAATTTGTGATGTTTGACAGGGGCGAACGTGACATAGTTCCAACAGAGGAAGCCCTCTGATCAGACCCGGTGGTATTGTGCAGATCGTGAAGCTGAGAACCTGCCAATAAGGTGAGATTTTACATGTCTATGCCTTGTAAAGATGATTTCAAAACTAACTGTTAACATTTTACCTTGTTGAGAGCCTCGTGGTGGTATGTGTGACTGTTATTAAACTTCTCAGAGGATGCTATATCTTTTGTTATTGATGGATCCGTGTTCGATGTAGTATTATGTTAATTGTATTGCATTTTATAAGGTCGTACGTAAATAAGCCTCAACATGTAGATGCCCTTATTAAAAAATATTCCATTTATTGGAGATATTTTTAATAGAGAATAAATATATTATTATACAACATGATATTCCAATCCTGGATATTCTCCATAATATACAGGAGAACTATTCAAGAGGGATATTCTCCACATAAAGATCACGAAAATTGATTGGCATTATTATTTTTTTGTTAAACAGATTTTTGATATAGTATTATGAGAATATAATTGTTAATCTCTTTTTATGAAATTTTGAAATTATTTTTTCTGTTAAACGGATTTTTGAAATCATGATATGGGAATATAATTGTTATTTTATTTTTATAAAATTTTGAAATGGAGATATTTAAGATTTTTGAAATCGTTTTATAACTTCATTGTGATTGAGTCAATTGTGATTGTTACTCGTTTGTGATATTCCTTAATTAAGTTCCTCTACAGTGAATGTGTTTGGGATGATTCTTGAATATGACTCAATAAAAAAAATATTGTATTTTTGGTAAATATCATAAAATCTTATTTTACAACAAAAGGACACATTTTCCTATTAATACCTTCGGCGTTTTTTTTTTGGCACGTTAAAAAATAATTGAAATCTTAACTCACTGATAAGATTTAAAAACAAAGATATCTTAATGTAGTTATCTATGTGTGTTTTTAATTTTTGTTAGGCTTTTGTTCATTAATAGTCATGCTTGGCTGGAATATATATCGAGCACATATTACAAAATAAACCAAATTCCAAATAAGTGATCAAAACCAATCAAGAAAATATTAATAACATAATAACCATAAATAAATATGGTTTTCTCAAAAATTGTTCTTAAAAAACAAAATTTGTAAAATGTCTCATGAATTCAGGAGTGAAAAATAAACTGGATTATTGAGTCTGCTTTGATGAAATGTATCAAAAAATCAATCATCTTTTTCCACTTTGACAACCAACTTTGGTCTAATGGCGGAACTTTGTCCTTCCTCGTTACGTATGTAGAGTTCCCCAGGGACAACTTCATCAAAGCCTCTCTTGGTGGGAGTTATGGTGCATGTCCCACTTGAATTAATCTCAATGTTGTCGCCAAAGACAGAGATAACTTCACAATCGTTCACAATAGAAGTAGGTAGAGTTCCAGTAGATTCCGTTACAACATCGCTAGCCTACATGATTACAAAACTAAAATAAGAATACGGGGTAAAATGAAAGTATTGGAGTAGTTAGATTATTAATATATTGCAGAAACAAACCTCGTCTACTTTCATTAGGGCAAAGTGTGCACTCATCAATTTAGTATCATCCGTTAATCGAGCGACTGTGTAGACTTTGTAGTTACTATTTGCTACGTTGTAATCGTTAATGCTAAGCTTGAACATCAACTGTTTGTTTAGGATATCATCAAACTCCATTGGGAATTCACCATCCTCACCATTCTGCAAGTTTTGTTTGATAAAATGTATAAGACACACTAATTAATATTTTCAGTGTATTAAGCATGAATTATTTATGCGAAATATGATTTAGTAATTGTTTGTTTAAAAAAAGGGTGATGTGATACCTTGATAAGTGTCTCACGCAGTTCCGCCGCTGATTTACCGATTAGTTGAACCATTTCCCGACAAAACAAAGTGAAAGACGCACTTCCAGAATCATCTTTCACTTTGAAAACTAACTTGAATCTAGGATGATTATATACGGTTTGAATATATTAGACATTTTAAAAATTATGCAGAATTATGTAAAAAAATTCTATACTTTTTGGCATTGTAGTATGATTGAGTATAGAAAGCTAGTATACCTTGTTGCGAGATATCTGAGAGGCTTTTTGCACTTTGGACAGTACATACTACCATCCCCCTTTGTAGTAGGCTTCGTGGCGCAATCCTTGCAAAATGAGTAAAACCAACTATGTCGGGTGTCTATAGCTGTGATTGTAGCGACAACGGCACAAAATCCAGGCTGCATAAAGGACAAAATTATTCACATATATTGAAAAAATCAGTTTCATGTCATAAGTTAAACATTGTTTTTTTATTGTTTTTTGACATATATTAAGTAAGGATTTGTTTGAATGTGCTGATCATTTACCTCTTTAACTTTCAGGAGATCTGCAATATAATTCCGACGTACCAAATTGGTGAATTCAGCACTGATTGAATTTGGCTGGTTCAGTGGTAGCTCCTCTAAAAGGTTTGTTTCACTGTCCTGGCCCTCATTGTCAAATCTTAAAAGCAATTGTTTAAATTAAGACCATAGAAATCATAATGTTGATTACGTTTTAAAACTAAACATGATGGGTTGAAGGTTGAACAAATCATACCTTGAAAGGAAGTCAGTTACAGCCTCACTCTCACAGTTGAACACAGTTTAGTAGCGTAAAATGAGTTGGAAACAAAAGTTTACCCTACATTAATTTTGTTCAATTTTTTTTTGAGTAAGCCATGTTCTATAAATATATCCTATGTTTTGATAATATATTTAAAAATATATTAGACTTACCAGATATGTATCTCAGTTTTGCAAATTGAATGATAAGAACGGGATGACCTGGGTTTTTAGTGACATAGTTGCATAGCTCATCAACATAATCATCCCACAATAAAACTTGCAAGATACCGCCACTGTGAGAAAGCAAAATATGACATGGTTTTTAAATCATAAAATTTAGTTTTACAAATAATATTAATTCAAATATTACCATTCATCTTGGAGTTTTATCTTCATCTTCTTCTTGTCTGATTGTCCTTCTTCTGTGACGGTCTGGATAGGACTCTTTCCTACCAGCTTTCCAATGATGTCTGCAAGTAAAGGCTTATAGAATTATATTTCCTTATTCTGCTATTAAAAAATATTGAGAGATTTAAAGTTTAATTTTATTTACTTATGAATACATCTTGCCTTGGTTTTTGCTCTTGTATATCCTTAAAAGAGACGAATTTGAATGCAAATTTAGGTATCTCTACCCCTGCGAGTTCTCTGGTATAAGTGTTTTTTGTGAAACAAAATCCTCCATTTATGTGTGCATGATTTCAATTTGTCATTGTTCTCGAGTACCGAGAAATTGCTGATAGAATAAACCTCTCCCTCGTGAAGGAGAGGACGAAATGGTTTTATCAACTTGTTCTTAAACATAGCTTGGATCTTGTTATTCTGTTATAAAAATTTAAAAATGATTTCATATTGGGTAGTATTTACATGAGAGTGAATTGTGCATATTGAGTAAAGTTATAAAATGATAATACCTTGTCATCGAGTAGTACCATCTCTACTCGGCTAGTCTCAAGAGGATTCATAGAAGATGGCACATGATAGAGTCTTAATACTCTCACATTCAGTTTCCATGTCTCCTTGGTGTTGTTAATGTCGCTTATCTTGCTTAGACGTCTAGATTGAGAAACCATTGGTTATTTGAGTGTTTTCTTGTAGCACGTTGGAAATTTTTGAGGAGATTTTTGGAATTGGTATTGTGAATTATGAGAGAAGTTGCAATTTATAATTAGGGTTATTGAGTGAGAAATGGTAAAGAGGATATTTAGTGGGTATGATTATATTTAGGTGATTTGATTTTTAGGTAACTGATTAGATAATATTGTGTTTTGTGAGATTCTTTTGATATTGATTTAATTCTACAAAGGCTATTGGCCCTAATTCAGCAACTATGATCAGCCGAAATGGAAGTTTGTTTGAGCAAGGAAATATCAGCCGAAATGGAAGTTTGTTTTAGCAAGGAAACTGCATATTTCAATAGAGTATTTAGGAGTAATAGTTTATTTGATTTGATTTGTATATATAAAATTCCAATTGTGATTTTATTTGATTTGTATCCATGTAAAAAATCTGTAAGGAAGTGATTATTGTTAGTCGTGATTGTGTTTGTTAGGTTAGATTAATTTTGAAGGTAGGAGTAAGTTAGATATGAATCACGGATGGCATTGAATTCAAAAGAAACGGAATCTCCATATTTAGGTGAAGTTGTTAGGAGTGATAATTGATTGGTATCCAAAAAAGATTGCTGCGGATTGGGATTCATAAGATTTCGTTTGATAGATTGATATTATTGCTAATGATAATATCATACAAAAAAAGGAATAGATACCAATTGGGATTTTATAAGATTGGTATCCAAAAATAAAGTGCATCAATCGAAGAATATCAATTGGGATTTTATAAAATTGGGCCGAATTATTTGTAATTATAGAGAGTGTGTTAGATGTGGATCAATTGCAATGCAATATTATCATTCAAGAAAGCGGTCCAATATCAGCCCGAGTAGAGTTAGGCGGGAAAAAGTTAGCTTTTCTTATTCTATTAGTTTTAAGGGAGATTTGACTGATGTTATTATTTGAGAATAACTTGACCCATACTAGGTACTCTATAATACAAAATCATAAACCATTTTAATTACTTTCGAGACACAAATTGAGAAAATTTATAAATTAGAATCATTATAGCTTTGCGTTAAAAAAAATATTCTTTCTCAAAAATACATTTCAACATGCTACTCAATTCTCTTAATTAATTTTCAGTTCCAACTTTTTATTTCTCAAGGCAAAATGCATTGACGAGAAAAATAAACAAATAATGAGATGCCACTATTATATACTCCGTATGTAATTTAGTAGAAATAAAAATAACTGTACAAGACGTGCATTTAATGCACAGGGTCTAACCTAGTTTATATAATTTAACATAATTAGTGAATTACAAAGCAAATGAATGAATGACAAGTGTGAAAATACATTATACACCTCGACTACTATCTATGTCATACACCATCTAGTCATGTGACTCAATGCTAAGTCCGAAGCTTGTCCCATCTCCCGCGTGTCACCAAACCAACCTTTACTCAAACTGCTCCCCCATATGATCGGAAATAACATATGGATCAACACAGGCTACCCGGAAAATAGGTGACAATTATACAACTCAAACACGTCAGTTTCAATCATATAAATGTTTAAGACACGACATTTAAATACGAATATGCCATGCAACAATGACGTATACATATAACTGACTCTATCCATCACACTCCTCATCCATAACCCGGTGACGACACCGCAATACCGCCCACCAAACAGCCGAACCGCAGCCCGTAAAAGAAGTACTCGGGACACGCCTATGGTACTGAGTCCAGGCGCTATCTGGGCCCTGTTAGGCTTCGTGACACCACACGAGCCCCTCCATAATCAAGTCATAAACGTGCACATCCCTAGTAAAGTGGAAAGCTCCAAGAGGCGACCCAAGCGTAAGACGGTCTCCCAACCGCCTCACATCTCCTCACCGACAATGTATCACCATATCAACTCCACCCAATCTCCAACATATAAATAAACACATGTATGCAATATATAACTCCATATCCCAAAAGTACGACTCGTCATGGGATCCAAACCCCAAATTTGCCGTGAACATCGATTTCTCAAATATCCCGACTCTTTGAGTCCTCACAACTCAATATCATGTTATAATGCATTTCTGACCTCAGACCTCACATGAGACTCGCTAAAATCCTCAAGTAATACAATATGATGCACTACGGCTCATACCGTGAAAACAATGACGAAAGACACACTAACAAGTATTTACATTATCAAAACTGACTAGGATAGACCTAACTTTTAGAAATCTTCATAAGCTACTCGGATCCGGCACGATTCCGTCTCATAAGACCGTTTCATCCTATATAAACCATGTAATAACTATCACCACATATCCTACACTATTATAAAATACAAAACCCCTTATTATTACTCATTAATTATCCATATTATACATACTAATTACTAATTAATTACCCCTAACAGAACCCCCCAAAAGTTAGGGTTCATAAGAAATAGAAAATGGTAGATCTCAACTTACAAGGTGAAAGGATAGAAGGATGAGGTGTATCAAGACTATATATTAATTTTAGAAACCAAGGGACTTCAATGTAATTAAATAAATCTATACAAATTAATTATACTATATAGTAATAAATCAATAGCACTGTGCGATGAACCTGAACAAGCGACTTGAATGTAAATATTATATAGTTTTGGTTGAAGTATAAATTTAGAGAATACGGGAATATGATGATTTTCCTTAAAATAAACATGCCCCGTTTATGGTATTAATTACAAAGATGTTAATTATTTTAACATAAACAAATATAATATAAGTATATTAATTTTGGAAACTATTAAAAGGTAAATAAATCAAGCTAGATTTCCAAAAAATATAATATTCTATGGTTATCTCAAATTAATTAATTTAATGCATATATGTAATATATTTCGAGTAGTGAGAGTAATAAAAGTAACCTTAGATATAGTAATGACTCATTGGATACTTAAAGAGTAAAAGTAATTCTGTTAGTAGTGAAAAGAATTGTAGTAGCATTGGATATAATAATATGATATAGTAATCACTCATTTGAATAGTCAAAGTAGCAATATTAGCAGCGAGCGGGAGTGGTGAAAGTAAGAGAAGTAACAACGGGAGTAGTGAAATTATCAATATTAATGTACAAGTAGTATAAGTAACAATAATTATGTAATAATAATTA
>JAGPOY010002543.1:0-14639 GCA_018983105.1 Silene uniflora | reverse complement strand
AGAGTTTATATATTAAGCTGCCCTAACAAAGACTAATACAATTAGGAAACTAATAAACACAAATATCTTCTAATTAAACTAAGGAAAACCAAAGCAAGATGACGTCAACTTTCCAAACAAAGAAAAGTCAACGTTAGAAACTCAACATGCAGCAATAATCACACGGCACTTTGATTTCATCCGAAATTCATGCGACCCGCAGTGTGTCGCCCGTATTTCAGCTCTTTTTATTCCTTAGTCTTTAATCTTACTCCGACATATTTCCGTAAGCGACATACGAGTCACATACTAACAGCTCTATATTCACTCAAATCGCCAATTATACAAATCATGTCACATTGAAGGGAACGTGGACTTCATCTTCGGAAATGGTGCAGCCATCTTCCAGGACTGCACCATCTTAGTCTGTCGTCGCATAATTAACCCAGAGACGGAAGAGACTAATGTCATCGCTGCTCATAGTAGAATCGACCCATCCCAAACTACAGGGTTCGTGTTTTTGGGTTGTGTTATTAGTGGAACCGATGACTACTTGAAGTTGTACAATAGTAACCCGAACTTGCATACCAATTACTTAGGAAGGCCGTCGGAGATTTACTCTAGGACTGTTTACATTAACTGTACTATGGAAGTGATTATAAAACCGGAGGGGTGGGCTCCAAAAGACGGAGATTTCGGACTGAATACCCTTTACTATGGGGAGTTCGGCAATTCGGGTCCCGGTGCGGATACATCTAAGAGGGTCACTTGGAGTAGCCAGATTCCCGAAGAACATATCGCTGTTTATTCAATTGAGAACTTTTTACAAGGCAATGACTGGATTCTTACAGATTATTGAGTTCAAGGCCATCAAAAACAAACATGGTCGTTAATATTGTGTAAGACTGTTATATCATGTATACAACTATACGAGTATTATACAACGTAAGATAATGTTGTAATTGTTGTTGCATACCGCAGTTATTCAACTACTCTTATTTGCATTGACAATTAGATGAGATGTTTTATAGATGAATCGAAAGTTCGAAACAAATCAAATGTCTTGTTGAATCCTGATTTGGTGGTGTCTAGTTTTTGTTTTGTAAACGGATTATTTCGTGGTAGTAATGGGATATACTCGTATACCATCAGGCAATCGGGTAGGACGTAGGTCGGTTCAAGTTTAGTCGGGTCAGGTTATATATTGGGTTAGGAAGGATTACAACCGGATCGATCAGGCCGGGTTCGGTCGATTATGAGTCGGGTTAGTCCGTCACTTCTTAGACTGGGTTCGAGTCCGCTCAAGTCAGTTTTGGTCGGGTAATTATTAGGCCACGTCATTCTGATAATTTGTTGGGTCATTATCACTTGACTGGTCAATGTTGAGGTTACATTTTTTGTTTTTTTTTTTTTTTGAAAGTAACCCCAAAACGGGATTACATTATATTAGAACGATCAATCGAAATCAAGCTCCTAACCAAGTTCGGGATTGAATCATGTGAGAAGCGCATAGAGGACCCGATTTGGCAACAGTGAGCCAGATCGTGCGCGACCCGATTGTTTTTCCGACTTACATGACTCCAAACAACCAAACTAAAACTACGACTACATGAAAGAATATCGTCTATCAAGAGGTGAAACTCGCTTCTCCCTTGCGCCTTTAACTATAAAGCTTCCACCACACCTTTGCAATCGCTCGCAACACGCACACTCCTGAATCCGCGTCTAATAGCTTCTTGCACTCCCATAAGGACCACCTCTGCTTCAGCCATGGTGGGATCCAACTCCCCTCTTCGTCGTTCAGCCAATCCCCACAGCACCCTGCCATCGTTCCCGCAGCAAATAACACCAAAACCCGTTCCCAAACCTTCTTTAACGCCCGCATCTACACTGATGGTAGCTTCAGTGTCGCTATATCTTACTCTCGAGCTAACCGCCCCAACAGTCAGGCTCCCCTGTCCCCGTCTCTGTCCATTTACAAAACCAGCACTCTCCACCACCTCCTCACCCCTCACTTCCCGCAAAACCCCCTTCACCCGTTTTACCACCTTCCATGGGCTGACTCTCTCGTTCTCAAAGACGGCCTTATTTCTTGCCTCCCAAATTGCCCAACATCCCACCATGAAAAGCTCTCGTTCATCCGCGTCAAATTCCCTCCACATGTCTTCCACCCACTCCTTCACCCGCTCATGGCCCGCCACAGATCGTACCTCCACTCCCAATTTCGCTCAGACCTCATGTACCCATCCACACCCATTGATAAGATGAAGGCATGACTCCACATCGGCTTGGCAAATAGGGCAACCGGCTTCCATAGATCAAACCCGTTTAGCCAGGTTAACTTTCGTGGCAATAGCTTCATTGCACCAATGCCAGAAAAACATCTTGATTCGCGGCCAGACTTGCATTTGCCACACGCGATTCCAGAACCGCATCTCATTCGTTCTATCCGATTGACTGCCATCCTCCCCAAAATTGTCTACAAGAGCTTTATAAGCCGACCTCACCGAGTATATCCCGTCCTTCTCAAGATCCCAGCACCAAATTAATGCTTAATTAGAGCTCTAGTTGATTCCGAGCTTTGAATTTTTAAGCTCAGAAAATTCCGAACCAATTCTGATGCACTTAAGCTCAAACATTTGAATCGATTCCTTGCCCACCCGAGCTCGAGCTAAAATAGGTTTGGTTACACCCGTACCCGTCACCATGCCATTAGTAACCCGAATTTCGTAGCTTTTGATTCGATAATCTTCGTCTGCTTAAAAACTACTTTAATTAAAGCTAAGGAACTCTTTGGTTTTATAATAGATAGATTAATGAGATTCAAGTTTACAAATCATTATAAGAATAAGCTTAAAGTGCAATGAAAATAAATCGGAAAATACATGAAACGAGCCACGGGCGTTTATTCCATCTGCAATCACTCCTACATCACGATAAAAAGTACCTAAGCTAAAATGACCGCAACAAGGAAACAATGGTACGTAACAAGGAATAACGGTACATAAGTAATTGTGAAGAAATAAAAGTAAGAAATTTGATGCAATTGATTATTTGTCTACTGTAGGTAAGTAACATGAAAAAAAAAAGTTGTGAAATTGATGTAAATGATTATTTGTCTACCTGTAGGTACGTAAGAAGAAAAAAGAGGTACAAAATTGATGCAAGTATATCGAAATAATTCTTTACCATCGTCCTCTGTTATTGTGAGATCATCTTCCTCAGATGGTATCGAATGATCATCTTCGGTATTTTTCTTCATCGTCAATGCTACAAATTACAAGGAAAACACATTAGTTTGTAAACAAGAGTTTTAAACATAACAAATAAATCAGTCCTAGTTAATAATACCTTCTAGTTCTAGCACAAATAGGATTATACAATCAGTTGTTATAAGCATTGTACAACCAAGGTATAAAAAGAATCGAAGCTTATATGTATTTTGTCTGACCCAATTAAAAGTTGAATGATTTATAATATTTTTAAAAAATATTTCTTTGTGAATCTCATCTACTGCATCGGAAGTTGAATGATTTATAATATTTTTAAAAAATAATGCATGAAATGATTGATCTCCATTACAAATAATACAGAGTAGACGAAATAATACAAAATAGACAAAATAACAAACAAACATAAATGAAATATAAATCCAGGTAATCCAGGTAAATACGGTGGGAGAAGATTGATCATCAAATGGAAGGGCAAATAAGACGTCGATATAGAAGGAGGTGAAAACTACTCTGAAAATATTCTAGAGATTTCTTAGGAAATGGAGATATGATTGAGGAGCAATATTAGGAAGTCTTTCAATTAGCTTGTAATAATAATCAATGAACTAAAAATTAATTAGAATAATTATCATATTATAATATGGTATAATTTAATCTCAATACATCTTTATATGGGTCGTCTTTCACTAATTCTTTGAGAGGCGGTCTCTCCTAAGTTTTTGTGTACATGAAATAATTTGTCATGAATTATTTTAAAATGATACATTTATGAGTAAACCCATTATTATTAGAAGTAATTGATTCTCCTAAATTAGTAATTAATACACTTGAGCATATAATTTTTGACATTTAAAGAAACATATAGCAAATCAAAAACAGATTTGGCTTAATAATCCTATGGAGTTCGAATTATCGGTCTCATATCCGTGTCTCATCTTGTGTCCCATTAATTCTCTTTTGATACATAAAAATTAAAAACAGATGTTTAATACAATAAAATTATTATATATAATTATTACAAGATCACACACAAAAATGGGACAGATAATCTGCATTCAATTTAATGATCAACCTGGAAATCATTTCCATTTTTTTCCTAATTAGATCACTTAAATAACTACAAATTAAATTTGGCCCAAACATTTTCCTATCTTCAATTTTCTTCTACTCTCCTTTGCCATGGGAACCTCCTTCCTCCTTTGGTCCCTACTACTTTTCTTCGCTTTCTCATCCTCCTTCTCGTCCCGCCTCCCCCATTTATCATCAAAGGCAGTAGCGGTCGAGGAAATCTCAAAACCCGACTTCCTAATCCAGCAGGCGTGTAAGGCTACGAGATACCAGGACGCCTGCCAGTCCATGGTTTCGGCCACCGGTTACATCAAAGACGAATCAAATGTAACGGACGTGATCAATGCCGCGATGATGGCTATGGCAAAGAACTTTAAGACGGGACTTGAAATGGTCCAACATATTTTCGACGATCCCAAAAATCCCGGGAGGACTGCCGTAACAGCGCGAATGTGTAAGGACTATATATCCATATCCGCGAGCCGGGGCATTTTAATGAACAGCTATATCACCAAAGGAAAGTGGCGACAAGCGCGCGCGTGCGCATCTTCAGTACTTTCCTCTCAGAAGGACTGCGCGTCGAAACTCTCGTACGTCAATGATCAGAACTCGACCGACGTGCAATCGACAATCTCATTCTTTTACACCACTTTCATTGTGTCCACCAGCAACCAGAGGCGGTTCTAGGACTTAATCATAGGGGGTGCAAAAAATTAACAATGATTTCGACGACGGAAACTGAAGTCACGATATAAAACTACAACTTTTAACTCTTGAATTTCTTCACAAAAATTTTATAGAAAAATTGAGGAAACTACCAAAAATAATAGAACGAATTTACAAACTAACACAATTATGGAAACGAAGACTAAAACTAGGCATTAAAAAGCATGAAGGACACAATTTATAAATAAAAGTGCAAAAATGACTGCCATAGGGTTTGAACCCCTGACCAAATGACTCCAAACTAAGTATCTAACCAGTACACCACTGAACATTTGATGACCATTATTGACACTAACTTGTAAATATTTCCGAACAAAGGGGGTGCAGGTGAACCCCCTGCACCCACGCCATAGCCGCCACTGCCAGCAACATTCTAAGCATGTTGTGGGCCCTGGACTTATTTGGGCCTGATCCCGTGGGGTGGGTTCAGCCCCAAACCGAACGCAATAAAGCGTGGGACCCCGTTGTTAAGCCGTTACATCTCGAACCTGTGTTTGATTTTGCGGACCATACCCCAGACGTGACAGTGTGTCAGGATTCTGCTGAGTGTTTTAAGACCGTGCAGGAGGCGGTGGATGCGGCGTTGTCGAAATTAAAGGGAGCAAAGAGATTTGTTATCAAAATTAAGGCAGGAGTGTATGACGGGATGGTGACAGTCCCGTTCGATAAGACTAATTTGATGTTTATAGGGGATGGTATTGGTAAAACTATTATTACGAGCTCCGTTAATCTTGACGGTTATACCGTCTATGAATCCGCTACTGTTTGTAAGTCCAATTTCCAATTCCAATTCCGATTCCAATTCCAATTTCATTTTATCCATTTTTATTTAACTATAGTGTCATTTATTTAAAGTTATTAATCACTCTAACATTTCCTGTAAGACTGTTTCATAATATATTATTAGACGGTTTGTCAATGTGGTGCAGCTGTTCTCGGGGATGGATTCTTTGCGACAAATATAACATTCCAAAACACAGCAGGGCCGGATGATCGACAAGCAGTGGCCTTCCATTCAAGCAGTGAATTCTCCTACATTGAAAATTGCGAGTTCTTAAGTAATCACGGCACGCTTTATGTTCACTCAAATCGCCAATTGTACAAATCATGTCACATTGAAGGGAACGTGGACTTCATTTTCGGAAATGGTGCAGCCATCTTCCAGGACTGCACCATCTTAGTCCGTCCACGCCCCCTTCAACCAGAGGGGGGCGAGACCAATTTCATCGCTTCTCAAGGTAGAACTGACCCTGCACAAACTACAGGGTTCGTGTTTTTGGGTTGTGTCATCAGTGGGACCGATGACTACTTGAAGTTATACAATAGTAATCCGAACTTGCACAACAATTACTTAGGAAGACCATCGGACGGCTATTCTAGGACTGTTTACATTAACTGTACTATGGAAGTGATTATAAAACCGGACGGGTGGGCCCCACGAGACGGAGAATTCGCTCTGGACACCCTTTACTATGGGGAGTTCGGCAATTCGGGTCCTGGTGCGGATACATCTAAGAGGGTCAAATGGAGTAGCCAGATTCCTGAAGAACATATCGCTGTTTATTCAATTGAGAACTTTTTACAAGGCAATGACTGGATTCTTACAGATTATTGAGTTAAAGGGCATCAGAGACAAACATGGTTATTTGAAGGAGCGATTAATCTTCTGTAAGACTGTTGTATCATATATACAACTATATACATAGTCAACATATTAATACTCCGTGCTACTAATATTTTACGAGTGATGTAGAGTATAACATAAGATAAGAATGTTGTAATTGTTGTTGCATACAGCACTTATTCAAGTACACTCTTATTTGCATTCACAAGCATCTAGACCTGACAAATGAGTTTTTCGGGTCGGATTATTTTCGGGCTAATAACTTATCGGGTCACTTTTGGGTCGGGTCACTTCGGATTAGGTCATTTTGAGTCGGGTCAATCTGGGTTGTTTGGGTAATTTTGGGTCATGATTTTGCCTTAATTACGTCATTTTGGGTTAATCGGGTCATTTTGGTCAGTTTTGGGTCAGGTCACTTCGGGTATATCGGGTCATTTTCAGATGATACATTCCGGGTCATTTTCGAGTCCCGGGCCAGGCTTATCGGGCCTAGTCAGCTTTGCCAGGTCTAAATCAGAGGGGTGTTAATGAGACGAGACAGCTCGCAAGCAACTCGAGATCGGCTCGGTCAATGCTCGGCTCGTGCGAGATCAACTCGAGCTCGGGCTCGGCTTGAGAGGTTAGGCTCGAACTTGTGTGATTATATAAGATATTGCTTATATTTTATAAATATATTTTATTATAATTATATCTTTGTATCACATATATCAAATATTCAAATGTCTCACCGATATTTTAAATATTTTTCAATTTAACCATCGAGCCTTGTTATGGAAAATATCGGAAGAAAAAAAATTAACCATTATACATAGGCTCGATTTGAGCTCGAGCTCGCGTTAAAGCTCGCAAGCTTAGTAGCGAGCACATTTTTTACAAGCTCGGGTAAGCTCGAGCTCGAGTTTTGGTTCTCGAGCACAAGGCGAGCAAGGCCCGGCTCGGCTCGTCAAGTTAGTTTTGGTCTGGTCAAGTCATTACGGGCTTATGGAGTTCATTATACTGGTCGGGCGATTATTGGGCCAGGTCATTCTGATAATTTGTTAGGTCGTCATCACTTGATTGTTCAATGTTGGGGTTACATTACTAATTAATTTGCAATTATTTTTCACGATTATTTTTCCCGTAATACAAAAATTGCTTTATATTCATAACTCAGTACAATAACCCTCTATATAGCGGAGAACCGTAAAAGTGGCAATTTGCCCCCTTAACTTTGTTCAATGGTGAATAAACAGCCTGAAAATTTTTCTCGCTAAAGTATACCCACTCAAATATGAAAATAATTTTTTTATTCATTAAACTAATGCTTTAATTAAAAAATAAAAGTCTTAGCATTAAATTACAACCTTTAAATGTTTATAATCTATTAATTAATGTTTATTAAAAGAGGTACAAATTTATAAACTACAAATTGCTAAATCTTTCATTACTGCTATTAACACTGCATGATTTGGCGAATACTAAACTCGAAACCGTGATTACTAAACTTTGTGATAAAATAAGAATTCATTAAAATAATTCGATGGAAATTATAAAATGAAATGATGAGCTTCAAACAAAACAAATGTCTCAATTAAGTATACTAGGTGTCATGACCGCCACAAACACGCCTACACCAAGCAACAAAACTCAAGTCGAAACCACAACAACATTCTAAGCGAGCACAAATACCTCCACCAAAGGTACAAATGGTTAGACTAAAAAAAGTTTAACCCAACGTTCCAAAGAACAAACTCTTGTTGAAGTTTCAGATGACCCCTTATGAGAATCCAACGGCTCTTTTTCAAGAACCCAAATAGCTCCTGGAGCCCAAGTCACCTCACTGAAACGCAAAAACAGATGTAAGCTTGTCTTGAGGATCAATGAGCTTGACCTGCACAATACCAAACTCCACACTTATCGTCAATACTACTATCCTTAAACAAAATCACCAAACCCAAAAGTATGTCAACTTTCAAAATCTTCTCACCGATAATTCAACATACCCAAATTACGCCTAAAACACAATTAACGCTGAAACAGATCCAAAATCATAACTCTAGCTCGATCTATTTTCACATTTAAATAAACTACCGATATGGAACATGGATTGGATCCAAATAATTATTATTAGAAGTAAATGATTCTCCTAAAGTAGTAAAAAATACACTTGAGCATATGATTTTTGACATTTAAAGAAACATACTCGTATAACATATCAAAAAGAGATTTGGCATAATTATGGATTTCGGATTATGTGTCCCATATTCACATCTCTGCGTGGCCTATCTTATGTCTCATTAATTAATTCTTTATTTGACACATAAGTATCAATCATTAAAAATAATTATAATTTTGTAAATACAATAAGAGGATTATGTGTTCGATGATAAAGATAGTGGAATGCAGGATCGATAGGACACAAAAATGGAACAGATGATCCATATTTAATTAAATGATCTACATCAAAATTAATATGATTTATTTCCTAATTACATGATTTACATCACTTAAAAGTAACTACAAATTTGACACCAACATTTTCCCATCTTCCAAGTTCCTTCTGTTCTCCGTTGCCGCCATGAGAACATCGTTCCTCCTTTGTTCCTTAGTACTTTTCTCTGCTTTCTCATCCTCCTCCTCGTCCCGCCTCCCCCATTTTCCATCAAAGGCAATAGCAGTCGAGGAAATCTCTAAATCCGACTTCCTAATCCAGCAGGCATGTAAGGCTGCCAGATACCAGGACGCCTGCCAGTCCATGGTTAAGGCCAACTTTTTCATTGAACGCGAAGCAAATGTAACGGACGTAATCTACGCCGCGATCATTGCTATGACGAAAAACAGTAAGACAGGACTCGAAATGGTCCAACATATTCTCGACGCTCCCAACAATCCCGAGAGGACTTCCGCAACAGCGGTAATGTGTAAGGACTATATAACAATGTCCGCGGACCGGGCCATGAAAATGGGCGGCGCTATCCACAATAGAGCGTGGCGACACGCGCGCGCGTACGGATCCTCATTACTTTCCTCTCAGAATGACTGCGTGTCGAAGCTCACCAACGTAATTGATCAGAACTCCGCCGACGTGCAATCGACAATTTCGTTCTTTTACTCCACTCTCATTGTGTCCACCAGCAACATTCTGAGCATGTTGTGGGCCCTGGACTCATTTGGGCCTGATCCCGTGGGGTGGGTTCAGCCCCAAACCGAACGCAATCAAGCGTGGGACCCCGTTGTGAAGCCGTTACATCTCGAACCTGTGTTTGATTTTGCGGACCATACCCCAGACGTGACGGTGTGTCAGGATGCTGCTGAGTGTTTTAAGACCGTGCAGGAGGCGGTGGACGGGGCGTTGTCGAAATTAAAGGGAGCAAATAGGTTTGTTATCAAAATTAAGGCAGGAGTGTATGAGGAGACTGTGAGAGTTCCGTTCGATAAGACCAATTTGATGTTTATAGGGGATGGTATTGGTAAAACTATTATTACGAGCTCCGTTAATCTTGACGGTTATACCGTCTATGAATCCGCTACTGTTTGTAAGTCCAATTTCCAATTCCAATTCCGATTCCAAGTTCAATTTATTTTTATTTAACTATAGTGTCATTTATTTAAAGTTATTAATCACTCTAACATTTCCTGTAAGACGGTTTCATAATATTATTGGACGGTTTGTCATTGTGGTGCAGCTGTGCTCGGGGATGGATTCTTTGCGACAAATATAACATTCCAAAACACAGCAGGGCCGGATGATCGTCAAGCAGTGGCCTTCCATTCAAGCAGTGAATTCTCCTACATTGAAAATTGCGAGTTCTTAAGTAATCACGGCACGCTTTATGTTCACTCAAATCGCCAATTGTACAAATCATGTCACATTGAAGGGAACGTGGACTTCATTTTTGGAAATGGTGCAGCCATCTTCCAGGACTGCACCATCTTAGTCCGGCCACGCCCCCTTCAACCAGAGGGGGGCGAGACCAATTTCATCGCTTCTCAAGGTAGAACTGACCCTGCACAAACGACAGGGTTCGTGTTTTTGGGTTGTGTTATCAGTGGGACCGATGACTACTTGAAGTTGTACAATAGTAACCCGAACTTGCATAACAATTACTTAGGAAGGCCGTCGGACGGGTATTCTAGGACTGTTTACATTAACTGTACTATGGAAGTGATTATAAAACCGGATGGGTGGGCCCCACGAGACGGAGAATTCGCACTGGATACCCTTTACTATGGGGAGTTCGGCAATTCGGGTCCTGGTGCTGATACATCTAAGAGGGTCAAATGGAGCAGTCAGATCCCCGAAGAACATCTTTCTGTTTATTCAATAGAAAACTTTTTACAAGGCAATGACTGGATTCTTACAGAGTACTGAGTTGAGTGGCATCTAAAAGGGTCAAATTACTCTGTATTTGCATTGACAAGCATCAAGAATACTAGATATTTTTGTTTTCTCTTTTTGGTACTAATAATACTAGATCTTCATTGATGAAAGGAAAGCAATCAAATGTATTGTTGAGTCATTATTAGATGAATAGAGTGGTCTAACTTAGACCCGACAAACAAGTCAATTAGGTCGGATATGGGGTTGGATCAATTTAGATTCGGGTTGTTCTGGTTTGAGAAAATTCGGGTTGGAGTTCCGGTCATTTTCGGTGGGTTGTTTTCGCGTTATTTGGGGATAAAAAGGTCAGTTTGCGAAAATAAATATTCAGGTGGGGTTGGTTGAATAGGGTCGGCCGTTTCGGTTAACACGAGTTTGATGTCAGATTCGCGTCTTCAATTCGGACCTGATCATTTGGGTAGAGTCGATTTTGTCTTGTCTATTCTCACCGAAGAATGAACATATCAATAAGTGAAATAGTCTCAAACTAGTTTAGATCCCGTGATACAGCACGGGTCTATTAAGCGGGTTTAATTATTAGATTGCGAAAGTTCCATGACATTATAAATTTTGTGCGGTTTTAATTATTAGATTGTGAAAGTAGAGGCGAATTGATAATAATGTCTATAAATTTACATTGAGTTTCATAAAAGATATGAAAGATGGAAAACTGATAGTTTCATTGAATTAAAAGAATAAAAAAATTAGTTAATTCGTCTAATAAAATTTGGCTCTTTTGAGACTTTTGAATTAAACTCACAGCTTTTTAGTGTTGTGTTAGATTAGAAAAACACGAATTTATTACATAATTGCGTGTCTATATTTATTATATAATATTAAAAAGAATACAAAAAAATAATTAGTTTAAATAGGAAACGGAACCATCACGCTAAGCAAAATAACGGGCCGGTAATTTAGAAACGCATTTCGAAATCGAAATTTGAAGTAAATAACGGGCTGAAGTAATGTAACACAAACAATAGAAGAAGAATATAAGCCCATAAGCTAAATAGTATGGCCCAAATAAAAAGAAGCCCGAAACAAAATCAGGTAGAGAATTGAGACCACATATTGTTGCATTATCATTTCATCGACGGAAATTTCTAGAAATTGTCAGTTCAACTTCTCTCAAAAAACTTATCGTCTTCATCAATTTTTCATCCTTCATCTTCCTCATCAAATCACTAACTTCTTCAATGACATGTAAGATCGATCTATACCAAATACAATAAATGAGTTCTGCCATCATGATCTAGCGTTTTCGCAGTGTTAGAACAACAATCACAGTATCAATTTGATGATTCATTTCAGCTCTGAGGTCGATCTGATTGAAGCGGTCGTTGATTGATCACGGGTGAGTCTACGCTTTGATTGTTGATCATTAAACAAATATTGAGCATAAAAGATTTGTAGTTTCGATTGCATGCATGTTTTCTGAAAAGTAAATTAGTCGGAAAGGGCTTATAATTGAGTTCTGATTAAAATAAATAAGTTTTAATTTTGAACATCTGGTTTTTCGATGTGTTAGATGGTTTATGGTGATTTCTTTATAAAATTTTTAACTATAACCCCTAATCCGAATTAGAATCGTCTACTATTTCTGGTTTTCTTATTCCACTAAAACTGATTAATTTTATTGTATTATTTTGGGGATGATGGTGCACTGTTATGATTCCGGTGAGGGTTAATTTAGAACCGCATTTAAAGAGCAACAAAAGCTGTTTTCGTGGTGATGTCATCTCGATTAAGGTAATCTCTTCTCGTCACTTTGTTTTGGTTTGAACTTTTTTTAAATTGTGATATTCTCTTCTGTGAAATTATTGTCATGGATAATTCTAATTTTCGATTGTTTTTGGGGATCAATCGAGCCTTTACTTTCGTCATCCTGGGTGAATGAAGCCGTATCGCCATATTGGGTGTTTGTAGAGATACTGCATGCAAAGAAGGCAGAAAAAGAGTCGTAAAAGGTAAAATTAAAGCTCTTTTTTGTGATCTATACATAGTTAGTGTTAATTCTGCATCATTTGATTCAAATTCATGTGATTTAATTTCGATGGTTTGTTTATTAGATTCATACTGACTGATTTTGATGTTCTCTTTTGGGGGTGACTGCTCAATTGTATGAGATTGCTTAAAGATACAATCAATCCGAGATTCGAGAGCAACAAAAGGAGATTCCATTTCGATGTCGTACTGATAAAGGTATTCAGATTTCTCAAGTTGGATTTTGTTTGGTTTATTTTTTTTAATCGTGCTTTAATTTGATTACCTTCTGTGTAGTCGTTGTGTTGTTTAATTCTGATGTTAGATTTTTTTTTTGGATATATCGAGCAATTGATTTCATCATCTTCGGTATATGATGACATTTCGGCGTAATGGGAGCTTAAAGGATAATCTACAGGCAGAGGACGAAGCAAAGGATTCATAACAGGTAATTGAATGTTTTTGTGGTCTATATCTAGTTAGTGTTATTTCTGGCTCCTTTGCTCATATGAACACTTGGGAGCAATATTAGAGAGTATAGACTAGGCTAGCCTAAACAGGGTTTTCTATAATAATGTCGCTAACTTGCTATTTTTTTTGCAGCTTTTGTAGCTGCCTTTCATTGGAAAGTTATAGCAATATATGGTGGGTCTTTTAGCAGTAGATCAAATTGCTCGTCTTCTCCAGGTCTGTTAAAATCCTTAACCTTTACATTTGTTGAAAACTGCATGAGTGCTGTGTTGTTTCTTGTATTCTTAGTTGCTGATTTATGTGGCAATTTAAAATGGATTAAAATAGAGTAGGCTTATCAAGGTGTGTTGAAATCCTCAGCCTTTATATTAGTTGCAGTGTGGATGAAATTTTTGATGTTTATTGTGCACTTATTTTCTGGTCTATCTAGTCAAAATTTGATATAGCAGTAAATAGAGTACGGAAAAAAGTAGATATATCATACTAAGAAAATTATAATATAATCGTTAATACGTAATATTGTTTATTGTAAAAATAAACTTAACAGAAGTGGCAGGAACTGTAGAATTAAAAATAACCATTTGCTTAAAATGTCTTGATCCAACTGAATGGTAGTGATTCAATAGTCTCCGACGATCTGAAATGTAATTAGTAGTGGGTCAGTTCATTTTTTATGGCTAAATATAAACATCTAATTTATATTAAAATAAGTTTGCATTAACATAAGGAGCATAAATAGTATATGGGTCCAGAGATATATAAGTACTTAGAGTGCCTCCAATGCGCTGGTTTCACATCAGTGGTCGTCATCTAGCAGCCCCAAGGCATAAAATGCTTGTTTAAAAGTATCATATAGCACACCTTTTACAGTCCTTATTTCTTCATAAGATCTAGGTCCCCTAACATGGTTAAGTAGTATCCTAAGGTAATACTTTTCACCAAAAGTTGGAGGTATATTGTAACAACCCGTGTTTCATTCGGTGGTTGACTCGGCCGAGTAGTCTCCACTCGACCGAGTAGAGAGCCACTCGACCGAGTGACTCTGAGATTCCTTGAAAACCTTCCTGCAGAATTCCACTCGACCGAGTGAGCGTTTACTCGACCGAGTGTTGTTTCACTCGATCGAGTGAAATCTCCACTCGACCGAGTGGCACTGTAGCAGTACCCGCATAAAACGCGTTTCCAACCCTATCGT
>JAGPOY010002542.1:0-14639 GCA_018983105.1 Silene uniflora | reverse complement strand
GAGGGACGAGTATGGGAAGATACTCCCATGTGTTTGATATACCTACAGAGGTCCAAGTATGGGATCTCAGTATTGCTATTTCAGCTCTCCTCGTGTCGTGAGACGAGGCTATCTATTTATATGAGCGGGTAGGTGGTTACATACCCCTCGTATATTCGTATGTACTGGCGAGTTACGCACTTATCTTGACTGGCGAGTCGATTACGCATGACTATTATACTGACGAGTTACGGTTGTTACCCCTCGTATTACTGGCGAGTTACGGTTGTTACCCCTCGTATTACTGGCGAGTTACGCACTGATCATGGCCGGCGGGTCGTATACGCATGGATGGAGAAGAAGATTATGAAGACCTTAAAGTCGGCATATTTTTTTCTTATTACTTAATTATTGTATTTTGGTTATTATTTAGTTGCAAACTCATGGAAATTTTTACAAATTACCATAAGTTTGAGGGAGGGTATTAGGAGGAGTAAGATATTAGGAAGGAATAAGAGATATGGTATAATACAATATGCCATATATCTTACCGTATAAGTTATACGCAGTATTATATTATTGTCTTGCATAATAATTTAGTATTCTAGATCTAGGGTTAGTTTGGATGACTAGTATAAATACGGTCTTATGTATTCGTATCGAAACACAATTATATTATCAATAATAAAGCATATGAAATACTCTCTCCTTCTATATTTTCGCAAGAGCAGTACATATAAACACAAGAAACAACAGATGAACAAAAATCGACTAACCACAGATTTAGAAGCAGATAGCGTCTAAGATGCGGGGACTGCCACAATGTAGATCGACAAAACACCCTACAACAAAAGCCATCACTGAATCCTTAGCAAGATTCTTGACAACCTTTAAAAAAGTGAAGTGTTGTTCTGTAAGGTGAGAGTCAGTAGTCGATCTTGTTGACCAAACGAGGCAAAAATACTCGTCCCATAGATGATTCAAAGAAATAGCATGATAAATGTATTTCAAGTTTGACAATACCCGGGAGTGTTCCAATCCGACAATAGGTCCCGAATAAATATTCATTTTCTCCCAATTCAAAGCGTACATAAAACCTCTTCGCTCGTCAATCCAATAGAGGAGGTTATCATCTTTATTAATAACTGGTTTAGTATATACGAACTTAGGTTTGAAGTCTTTAGGAGGAACAAGATTATGCGTGATCCAATCTTGAGTCACGTTTACAGTGATCATGGCGAGTGTACCACTTAACATCCGCTTGTCCGAATAATTCAAATTCTTTTGAGGGTATAGTAACTAACTCCAACTTAACACCATTAGAAGCATAGGTTCGGTAAACCAACCGGAGTGATTCGGACAATTTAAAAGATAGAGATGTTCATTTTTTTTTTTGAGAAAATAAAGAGAATTCGAAAAGCTAAAGAAGTAACGGCCAACTCCATTTCTTTAGTCACATACAACACCGCAGTTGACCGTTTCACTATCCTCCTTTTACCTTCTTATTAAAGGTAATTGTCTTTCTTTCCTTTTTGTTTTTTTCCTATTGTATAATTAATTAAGTTAATTACAGTTGGATAGTGATTTTTTTTTTCTTTTGTAATTTAATGGTCATGTTACCCGTTAATGCAATGCCTAATGATTTTTGTGTATCATCCATCCTTGATAAAAATTAACCAAATTTCGTAGCCCTATTATACCGAAAATGATGAATGTTTTAAGTTGTTTGATTAGATTATTGACTCATTCCAAATATATCACACTTTTAAAGAAATGGGTTATTCGTGTTACGTTTGTGTGAAAAGAGCTCAACCCTAACCCGACTCATTTAATTTTCATGTCGTATTTGTGTCAACCCAATTAAGTAAATGGGCCACAATATCTTAACCCTAATTATGCTTGTCGTTGCTGATGTTTTGCTGTCGTATTCTGTTTCTTTTGCGTGTCCTCTTTCTCTTATTTTATTCGTTCTGATTATAGTTTGTTACTCCCTCCTACCCATATCTATTGTCCCTTTTGGGATAAAGTAGAAAATTTATGGGGTTGAATAGAATAATAAAAAGTAATGGGTAGGGGTAAGATAATAGAAGAGAGGGTGTTATGAAATTGAATAGAATAATAAAAAGTAATGCATAGTTGGGTGAGTTGTGGGTAGTTTAGTCCAAAAAATTCATGGGGAAAAGCAAAAAGGACAATTTGATGGGTAAGAAATTGGGGCAAAAGGGACAATAGATATGGGTAGGAGGGAGTATTACCTTTCGTGTGAATAACCCTAATTATAATTGCTATAGTAGTAATGTTTAGAGTATGAGTATAGTTGTGTTCTTTATTTTGTTCAATATATTGACTTGTGGAGTATGGTACATAACTAAACTTTTGTAACTGAATGGTGGTGTAAGGCTCAGTTTGGCAAGATATTTCAGGTACCTGATTTGGTCGATGTAGTTTATTTGACCAAAATTCCAGGTAGCTTATTTAATATTATGTTAATTAAACTGTATTAATGTTTGTTGTGCATATGTCGATCCACAAGTATACTTTCTTTACTTATTGTCGTTTCACAAACTTTTGTATTTTAATAGTTTCAAATGGACGCTAATTTCCTAATTAATTTGCTAATAAACACTCATAATCGAAAGAATTCTGCAATTTGCTCAGGTCCCTTTACCTACATTTTTGAGTTGGATAGGACTGCATGATTGCACACCGTCACCCATTGATTTTCCACATTTTCTCTATTCTTATCAGTTATCTCATTAGCATATCATGTCGGGGAACAAAAAAAGAGGCAGCTCTTCTACTCAAATCGAAATGTCCTAAGCTACCGTCCAGCATGCCTGAAGTAAGCTCTGCTTCTTTTACTAATATGCTTAGTTAGGGTGTTATTTAATTTAGAGTTAATTATCAATTACACCCACGCATAATCCACTTTTTTTCATTTACTCCCACGTCAATTTTTTTTTTTAAATTACACCCAAGTTAATAGCTCAGTTTATATTTTGCACCCAATACCATTTTCAGGCGAAAATTTTTATAAAATGACGATTATGCCTCCGCGTTATAACTGTTTTTTTTTCTTTCTTTCTTTCTTTCTTCTTCTTCTTCTTCTTCTTCTTGTTCTTCTTTTGGGTTTTGTATGACTTGCTACTCCCCCTACTTCATCTCTTCAACTTAATTTTTCCCAAATATTTCCCTCAAACATTTCCTCCTAAAAATTCCCGCAAATTTCCCTCATAATAGAAGATTGTTCATATTAGAAAATAAAGTCGGCCAAAAATCATATCTACCACCCAATAAACAAACTTGAACGAAACTAAAATAATGGGGAACAATGGGGATAGATTTATCTTGAGCATGATATCTTCAAATTAAATTGGGGAAAAGAGAGAGAAGGATAAATTGGGGGAAAAGAGAGAGAAAGATAAAAGAAGAAATGAAAGAAGAAGAAGAAGAAGAAGAAGAAAGAAGAAGAAAGAAGGAAGAAGGAAGAAGGAAGAAGAAGAAGAAGAAGGAGGGCAAAATCGTCAAAAAAATATTGTTTTACCGGAAAAATTTGAATTTTGACGGAAATATGGCCTGAAAACGGTATTGGGTGCAAAATATAAACTGAGCAATTAATTTGGGAGTAAATAATTAAAAAAATTTGACGTATTTCTGTATCTTTCCTTACGTATTTAGAACAAGCAGTAAGTGATTGGTAAAAATAACTTGTTTTATTTGATTTTTTGTTAGGTCAATCTCGTACATCATATGTCACAATCCAATTTTCTGTGGATACAGGGATAGATATTTGTTTTCGGGGATCGCAAAGACGATTTATAAGCAAAGAAATGTAAATGACAATGACTTATTTATGAGACTTGTTCCAATTAATCAAGGCTCGACAAATGTCAAAGATTGGTGGAACCATGTTATGTGGCGATGGCCTTTCCAAACGTTCATTTGAAGATATATGTGGCGATGGCTTCGACAAATATGAATAATGGGCTTTATTTAGATTCGCGCCTTCAAGACGGAAAACTTAATTATTACAAATAGGTACTTGAATTTTTCAAGCACTTGCATTTTTAGTGTATTTGTTCATAATTCGGACATTAATTTTGCATGAATCCTGAGTACTCTGAAACGACAATCCCTACTACAGAATTATTACAAATAGGTACGGTGATTAATTTATATCACCGAGAAATTAACCACCACCTAAGTAGCCGCCTCTAACAGGGTTTAGCCAAGTATTATGACCGTGCTGCCGGATGCAGTTTGAATCTGATGGTTATAAGTTTGGCGGCTCTTTCATCAGGTTCAAAGCTAGCAAAAGGGGCTCAGTTTAACTCCAAGCATTTTTTGGGCATTATTATTATCAATCAATCTCACTTTAGATGGATACTATCCCTCTAAAGTTCAAAGTATTTGAAAGGAAAATTCGATGGAAGCTCAAAGTTTAAGTGCCAGCTATGTCTAGACTCTAGTTCTAAACGATGATGTGTATATGCAGACATGCAGTGGCGGAGCCAGGACTACCCGTCAGGGGGGCGAAAAATCTCAGCGGGGATGAACTGGTAATGCCACAAAGTAAACCTCGGGAAAAATCGAAAATTTTAACAATGATTCGAAATTTCCAATATCAAGCGGGGCCTGGGGGCGACCGCCCCTGCTAGCCACACCCCCTGTTGCTCGAATGACCTTTCTCATTGTCCAAAACTTTTTTTTGATTTTTTGTTAAACAATTAATGGTTACTGCAGGTAACTATGATCCTTCCTTAGTAAATTTGATCTTGCTTTTAGTCCTTCCTCTGTTGCTTGAATGACCTATGTTCCTTAGATGTTGATCGCTTTTACCCTTGGTTATAAATTTAAGACTTGAAGCTAAAGGTGTAGAGGATATATTCTTTGTTTTGGGGAGGTTGATCAGTTAGAGGATAAGTCAGATGCGGTTGATGGGCTTATAAAAATGGTAGCATTGCAAGCTAGTAACTTGTAGACGAGATAGGGAGGTGCGGTTGTTTCTCCCGGAGGCAAGGCAAGGTGCATGGTGGCAGTGGAAGAGGCAGTGTTGACAGGGTCATGTAGCCATTATAAAATCGGATGTAGAAACGCCAATGACTACGACGTGAATAAACGCTTGAATCGCATTAAACACGCTTTTCTTTGAGAGAATTTCAGGCCTAGCTAAAATGGGTTTCCTCGTTTATATATATTGCTGTATTAACTATTAAGGCGTCCAGTTCTAGGCTCGAATGCACTTGAAGTGTCAACTGTTTGCTCTGTAAAATCCACATTGTGTTTTTTAAGTTCCTACTCGGGTTTTAATGCATGAGATTCGACTTTCGAGTATCTCAATGTAATAAATAATGATAATGAAGCATGCGTAAAATATGTAAAACAAGTATGTTGACATCTTTATACGAAGTATAATAATAATAATAATAATACTGTAGGTTACTATGTTGGAATTGTAAGCAATGATAACATATTGTTGAAATATGTCAACATTTTTATGATGTTTGTATTTGTTCCCTTGTTTGACAATTTTGTTGGCACTTAGTATGCATTAAGTATACCATACATCTGATGTACTATCACTAATTTTATAGTTTTTGAACATTTTACTAAAATTTTTGGGTTTTGTTTTAAAAATTATAAGTTTTACAATTAAGTTTATGAGGTCATTTACTTAAACATTAAGCTTAAAAAATTACAATAAAACTCAAAAACTTTACATATAAGCCTATTTAAATTTGAGTTTTGAGCGAAAAAAAGTTTACATATAAACCTATAATAAATTTTAATAAACTCAAAAAAAATACACACATGTTAAAAAACATGTAAAGTTTAAGGTCATAAGCTAAAAAAAAAATACACATTTGCTCAAAAATAAATAAATCTGAGGTAGTACATCCGATGTCTGTTCCTTTTTCTCCTTTAACATGTGACCATGTTAAAATGGTAACATATTGGACAATTAATTGAACATATTTCCTCAAATCTGATATTAAGATTTTGTTTTCATATTTGTGAATTCGCTAACCATTTATTACTGAATTGTTATTAAATATTTTGGATATAGAATTAATGAAAAAGATATGAAAATCGGAGGTAAGCTCCCGCATTGGGTGGGTAAAGTAGGCTAAAATGGTATGTGTTCGACTCGTTGCAAGTTTGCGACGGATAGTGTCGTCATAAATTGAGAATTGTGTTAGACGACGAATCGGGAATAAATAAGTAAAATTAACGGAAATCTCTCATGGTACCCTTCATTTTACATATGGTGCCCATTTCTTTTCCAGAATTTCTTTTGACAAACTTCCGTTATAACGTTGTTATTATTATGAGTAATTAGACAATGTATTATAATTAAAAAATTCTTCAAAAAAATAATGATTTTTTATTTTTCAAAAAATATAAAATTAGCTAATTATTTTAGTTTAACTTTCTAGGGTATAGGTTTCACAAAATATATATTTTTAAAGTAGATTAATTTGAAAATTGAATATTTTTGTATCTTAATAATGCAATTATATTTAAAAAAATCGTAAATAAAAAATAAAAAATTCGGGTGATAGATGGTTGACGGGTGAAAATTTTTCATCAGCCCTCATCCATCCGTCATCCATCCGTCATCCGTTTCTTCCATGGTCGCACGTCATTCATTTAAGTCGAGTTTTCATCCATCTTTTAAAAGGAAAATTGATTGGATCGGATTTTAATCGGATACGGGTAAAAAATCGACATCCCGGGAATCAAGTGAGAACCAAAAAGATTGACCCCAATCCGTATATAATACTCAGTGGCACACCGTTATCCGTATGGATTTTTACACCTAATTTTTTCCTTCTTCTCCCAAAATAACGGACATTGAAGATGTGCAGGTTACAGGGAATTCAATCGTCAGAATCAACACCGCCACCGCCATCGCCTCCGGCTGATCATTGGGAGGATGGTCTTCTCATATGCGTCGTTTTGAGGAATCCCGAATCAACTTATTGTTTTGTAAGGTTCAAAATTCCGGCCAAAATCATGAACAATCTTTTAGATATGGTCAAGTCAGATGCTTCCAAAGGCCGTATACGCTATATAAGTCACGAACACGACGCTGCTGATAGTGACGAGCAGTTTTACGATTATTCATTGGACCCGAAATTGAATGGACCGTTTTCGTCGGAGTTGGATGGTCATTGTGGGACTTGCGTTATCGGGTCCGTCGCCTACGGTATTAGTAGTCGCCCTGTTTGTCAACGCGTTGACGATGTTTGTCATACTATTCACTACTGCGATTTTAGTCACATTGTTCCTCAATGGAATTCCACCAACCCGCTCCCCTCTCATAGGTATATCCTTTATATTCATTCTCATATTAATTCTCATTTGTGACGGTACTGTTTTGTCACAAGCCTGTGACCTCTCACAAGAGACTTTCTATTTCCATATTCATTTTCCCCCTAATTTTACTTTTAAGTGTTTATAATGTATTTAGGTTTTATCCAACAATGGTATCCATGAACAAGGAAATTTGTGTTATCGAGGATCCCAAATGTTTGATGCGTAACAACGATTATTCTACGAGGTCGTCTTTAGGGTTGTTGTTTGATCCTATAGCCAACTGTTGTAAGGAAATACCTTTTTCTGAATTTCATGAAGTTGGGGCTTGTGACCTTAAGGTGGCATCTATTGGCAAAAAATTGTTGGTGCTCGACAAGAGAAATCAAAGGCAGTATTACTATGATTTTGAGAATTCGACTTGGATTTCCTTTGATGTCGAGGGGTTTGCAGATCATATTTCAAGTATTTTGATGCATCCTGTTGCGGTGGTTGAGCAACGCACCCTTTATTGGCTAGATAAACATGGTGAGATTAGGGCTTTTAACTGGGAGAATTTTAGAATGTTTGTAGGCCCTGTTATAGGTTTTGGGCATGACTGTAACTTAAAGGAGTTAAACGACGAATTCATGACGCTGATTCATTTGAAAGATGAGTTGTTCTGCCTTATTTGGACCGCTGGACGTTATCCTAGGTTGCATCTAACTGTCGTACGTATTTGTCTTGATAACACTTCTGATACATTGTCCAATTCTCCTCACCACTTGACTGCGTCCGTGCTGGCCTGTTACTGCTATCATCTTAACTCTCGATTCAATATACAAGCCGCTCACTTATTGTAAGTTTCTCGCGTCCCTTTCACACGTGTTATTCTTTGTTTATCTGTTTTTCGCTTGTGTTTATATTCGACCATACTCCTACCTCCTATCTTTTGTTTTTCCATGTCCTAATTTAGCTTGTCATCTTGACATGCGTACTTTATGGTTCTCTCCCGCATTTTGTTTCCTGCTTGTGTTATTTCGAGTCTATATCTTATCATTCGCTGAAAAGAAAGTTTCCTAATGCGATCTTAAAGCCCTCTTGACTCTTGAGTGCATATGATATTTCTCCAGAAACTCTTTTGCAAAGCAAATTGACCCGCTTTCTTAGTAGCTGGCTCCTTGGACCATTTCATATTAGCCCACTCTTAAGAAGTAACCAATTTTATAAGGTTGTTCTTACACTTGTGAAATCGGCCAAGGGTGATAAACGTTCAAAAAATATAGTGTAAAAACCGCTAATGATAATGACTTGGGAGTTGGGAGTTGGGAGGGAGTATTCCTGTAAGTCGCTTCGAGGTTATAGACATGTCGAGGCCCTAAGACGTAAACTTTTAATTGCCACATCTAGAAGATCGCATAGGTAGTTTTAAATGGTACACACATTTGCGAGGCGTATTTTGGTTTACTTTTCAAGTGCTTAACTAAATTCGTCCCTAAGAACATTTCTAAGAAAGGACTGGTTGTAATGCCAATTATTTGGCCGTTACTCTGAAAACCACTTCAGTGAATCGCATTTTATGTTTCCTTCATTTTATTTTTTGTGTTTTTGCTTTTATCTGTTTATTTATTCATTTGATCTATTCATTCAGGGCATAATGGCATTCAGCAACAAATAAGGAGAAATCGAGAGGCTGAGAATTGGACGATGAATCTACAAGTAGACATGTTTTACTCCAGGTGGTCAAAGAATCGAGAGGCTGAGAATTGGAGGATGAATCTAGGAGATTCTAGTATGTGTATATTAGTATATGCGTGCCCTTTCTAGTGCAGGAAGGCTCAAACACAATGATATCGTAGTCTCCTAGAAGAAGATTTAATGATCAGACGATAGATGGTTGAATAAAACTATGCCTCCTATACTTTTTTTTTTATCGATCAACCCATTGTTGCTTTGACGATGGAATGAACAATCCTATTAAGAATTCTAGAATATTGACTTATTAGAAAATGAACGGAAGTATATACTTCATCAATGATTGGTTTTAATTCAAACCAACACCAGTAATATTAATTCGTACATTACGAATTTATATCATGATAAAATTCCACTTTGTTCTACTTCAAAGATGTTTCGCAAGGTAAGCTCACATAGTGGATGCATATATTTCAAATTTGGTTCTCTTAGACTTTATTTTTTCCCCTTTCGAATAAAACTTAATTAATCTTGGTTATCTCCACTATTAAGTGTTGGATTACATCATTCTTCCGAGGAAAAAATACAGTTCAAGTGAGGTTCTGTAAACCAAGAACCAAGGGGTTTAGAAAAGCCGGCTAATTATATTTTCTACTAGTGTTTGACAAATAATAACCTGAAATGAAATGTTAACTATGATAGCATTTGAGAACCTGAAATGATTTTATTTTTTCTATTTTATCTTTTTAATCTATAATATTAAATGATTATCATATATATGACTTTACATCATTTCACGAAAAATCAGCTATATTTTCGGCTAATTTAATAAACAATTTTTGTATAATATGCAATCTTATCATCTCCTAATTTTTATTTTATCAACTATCTATTCAGGTTTCAACTGTTTTTTTTTTCTTTTCCAGATTTTAGTTATCTTTTCAGTTAGTTTTATCAGATTGGGATTTAATCGGAAATATCCATTTTCAAATATATCTCCTATCTACTAAAAAATAAATATTCTCATACCTTTTCCCTCAAAAAAACGTCGTCAGAAATAAGGAAACTAATTACAATTAAGCATTCACTAAATAAATAAGGAAGCCTAATAATATACTCTGTCCCAATCACTATAATCAACCCACTTTTCCAAAATGGATTATTCAAGTAATTACCTCATTTTTTTTTGTAACTTTTACTCTTATTTTATTCATTTCTCTCTCCTCTCGCCAAACCCCACACAACTCATTTACTCTTTCTTTATTACTTTCTTTAATGTTTTGACCCCACAATTCCTTATTTAACTCCTAATAATTCATCCTTCTCTAGTCTCATCTATCACCAACCCCACACAAGTCATTTACTCTTATTTTAATAATTTTCTTTAAGTATCGTGTCCATATCAAATGGGGTGATTATAGTGAATGAGAGGGAGTAAATTGTTAAATCTCTTATAAAAGCTATTATTTGAAAATGATTTACACTTAACAAAAATGTAAATCACTATTAATACTTTTGTGGCAAAAAAGAAAAATTGAGATGAATTAAATTGAAATCAATAGTTTTTTGGTACAATAATATTTTCTTTAAAATATATTTTAGCACATTAATTAATTTTTAATTCCAACTTTTTTTTCTAAAACTAATGTACAATAACGAAAAATATGAACAATTAATAAGATACCACTATTATATACTAAGAAATTTATTTAAATTTAAAAACTCTATTTATGTATTTAATTACTACCCCGTATGGGCCTTAAGTCTAAACTAGTAGTGGTAAATAAATCAAACAAAGGGCCCAAAATTGCCCCAAAAACCGTACTTCTAACCTGTATGGGCGACATTTGGCCCTAACAAATGAGCACATACATCTGGCCCGACCCACGATAAAAATTAAAACATGACGTTTAGAAATTTCCATTACTTGTTGAAGACCTAAAAACATCAAATATCGACAACTCAAGATACAACGAAACTATTATCCTTCCATAATTCCTGGTAACTGATTCACTCTAATTTGATTTATATTTGTTTTAATTCTTTATTTTAATCTATTTGTTATTTATTATTTCGTAATATACAGATACATTAGCTTCAATTTTATAAAACTGATGTCGGATTTGCAATTGATTAATCCTCCCAATTATAAAACCCTAGTTTTGACAATATAGATTTGGAAAATGAGTTAGCAATCACGGTGCCACCTCTCACATGCACTAGATGAAAACCCCCTAATAATAGGTATATATCACCTCCAGTATGTGAAGACCCCAATAATAAGGGTGCATGTGAAAGAGTGACGTATCATTATCCTATAGATTTTGGGTTATTTACCAGTTTGCATGAACTATTTTGTGTATGTCAATTGAATTGCAGAATTAATATCACAAATGGACTTGTCTATGTCACGGGTTGACATGAGGGGGAGAAAAAGATCGATATCCGGGTCGGAGTCAAGGTCGAGGTCAAGGATTCGAAGTACCGAGAAGAGAGGACAGCCAGAATCAGTCCAGTTCGTTTACCGAACCTATGATTCTAATGGTGCTAAGTTGGAGTTACTTACTATACCATCAAAAGAATTTGAATTATTCGGACAAGCGGATGTTAAGTGGTACACTCGCCATGATCACTGTAAACGTGACTCGACCAAATTCCGCGACATCACTACAATCTATCCACCCGTTTTTTTTGGATACAACCCGCTAACCCCGTTCTCGTCTATCTCTCGTGTTGGCAACAACATTTACTCGCTCTTTAGTGTGTTGGGCGAACCCCTTGAGTTTTGGTCCTACAGCTTGGACTCGCTCCATTCCCAAGGTCGGCAACTCGCTCCTCCTATCTGTCAAAACCGGTTTTTAGCAGCTACTTTCTCTTTGTTTGGCAAAGTTTATCTTTGTCGTGGATTGATTCCTAACTCCAACCTCGAGTCTCAACCCTTTGGGGAGGTGTATGACCCTGATACTAACACCTGGTCTGTCATATTGCGTCCGCCGAACTCAGATTTGCTCATTAGCACTGATCATGTTTTTGTTGCATCCCTCGGCGAATCCAATGGCAAAATTATGGTTTATGATTATCATATGTCGGCCAATGGTCGTGTTTATTTGTATGATGTTGCTACTCAAGATTGGATCACGCATAATCTCGTTCCTCCTAAGGACTTTAAACCTAAGTTCGCGTATACTAAACCAGTTATCAATAAAGATGATAACCTCCTCTATTGGATTGACGAGCGAAGAGGTTTTATGTACGCTTTGAATTGGGAGAAAATGAATATTTATTCGGGACCTGTTGTCGGATTGGAACACTCCCGGGTATTGTCAAACTTGAAAAACATATATCATGCTATTTCTTTGAATCATCTATGGGACGAGTATTTTTGCCTCGTTTGGTCGACAAGATCGACTACTGACTCTCACATTACAGAACAACACTTCACATTTTTAAAGGTGGTCAAGAATCCGGCTAAGGATTCAGTGATGGCTTTTGTTGTAGGGTGTTTTGTCGATCTACATCGTGGCAGTCCCCGCATCTTAGACGCTATCTGCTTCTAAATCCATGGTTAGTCGATCTTTGTTTTCTGTGTTTAATTGTTTATCTAGTGCTCTTATTGTTTTATGTACTCCTTCGTCCGAGTCATTTGTTTACTTATTTCATTTTTGAGTGTCTCGTTCAATTGTTTACCTTTTTATTTTGGAATGTTTTTGATGAACAATTTGATCCGTCACGCTCAATTTGGTCAACTTGTCATTTAGTACTTGCTCTCTTTCTCAAACCAAATGTAAAGAAATGATCAAGACATATTTTGCAAACATATGTTGAATGCTGTATATGTTTAGGGAAAACTGATCCTAAGTTCGGTTATCTGTTTGAATATCCATGAAATCCTAGTTAATGAGTATATGCACTAATCAACATAAGTGTGCATTGTTGATGAGACTGAAACACATTGTTGTTGTGCGACTCAAGTGTTTGAATCTTATTACTCCGTATTTCTTATTTACACGTCTTTGAACAGGTTCCAGGGACGGTAAAAGGCGAAGGCTGGGCTGTAAACCTGTATAGTGATGGCAAACTATATGAAAGAAGCTTCCGTTTGGAAGAGCTATATGGAAAACAAAAACACAGGTGTTTGTCAATGTTTTCTTTGAATTTGCTTGTATTCCTTTGCATTTGTCATATTATATTATTATCATTACCTTAGTTAATTATTATCTGGATTATTAGTTTGGGGATTTCACTTTGTAGTTTGTAGAATAATAGAAATGCATTTACAAATACATTCCAATTCCAGATCTATATTTGAAATTCGAAAGAATTAGACCCAACAGCTGAAAAATCAATGAACATATTATGTCTAAAAGTAATTTGAATTTTTTTATGAAAAACGTCGGCGATATTTTGTAATTGGGTTGACATCGGGTTGGGCTAGCTAGGAACCGGGTTGGGTTGGTGGGGAGTGAGCTCGAGCCCAAACCATTGGCTGGATGTGCGGGCTTGGGGGTGTGATGGCCCTGAACTAGCCTCGTTAGACATAGGGGGTTGGTGGGACAAGGGGCCCATGCGTACTGCGATTTTTTCACGCGGGGCAACACCATTTACAACCTGAGCTCGGCCCAATGGAGATCACAAGTTTTTTGGGCTGGGGCCTGGGTTGGTGGCTGACGTGGGGTAAGGCCCGATGAGTGGGCCCGGGCCATATTGACGGCACCGCTGTTCAGGTCTACTTCTATATAACCACTAGAGAAAATAACATACGGAGTACATATTTATCTAGATGAATATATTATGTACAATAAAATAAAGTTAATTATTTTAGTCAAATTTCACCTCAAAAGTTTAATTTCTACATTATAAAAAAGTTATCAAAGAAGACAACAAAGTCAATTAAATTTATCTTTGTTTTTGAAAAGTAACTCAATTTTTACAAAGAATAAGGATATACAACAACAACAACAACATCAGAGTCTTATTCCCAAAATGATTTGGGGTCGGCTGACATGAATCATCCTTTGGAATCGCCATGGGTGATCTCAAAAAGCGAAAATATAAAGGAAAGAACAAAAAACAAAAGTGGAGTGAAATAAAATACATAAGAGGGAAACTTTTAGAGAAGAGCTTAAAAATTAAATCGAGAATAAAGATTAAAACGATTTTGAAATCGAAGCGAAACTTAAGATAAGAAAGTTGTTGGTAAAAGAATGTAATAAATCTGAAAAGAACAAATTTTTTTTTTTTTAAACATTAAATAAAAGATCCAATACTAAAAATCCACATGAATCCTTTCCCTCCATTGTGCCCTCTCCATCACCATCCCCTCAAGAATCCCGAGAGATCTCATATCATACTCTATCACTCTCATCCATGTCTGTCTTGGTCTCCCTCTACCCCTAGCAACCTTTTCTGTGCCCCAGGTCTCCAACCTCCTAACCGGTGCGTCCATAGGTCTCCTTCTCACATGGCCAAACCATCTTAGTCGGTTTTCCATCATCTTGTCCTCTATTGGCGCCACTTTTACCTTCTCCCTAATGACCTCATTCCTTAACCGGTCTTTCCTTGTATGGCCGCACATCCACCTCAACATACGCATCTCCGCCACACTCATCTTTTGAATGTGGCAATGTTTCACAGCCCAACACTCCGAGCCGTACAGTAAGGCAGGCCTA
>JAGPOY010002541.1:0-14643 GCA_018983105.1 Silene uniflora | reverse complement strand
CAGCGACTTAACAGTCACTGTCGACTTGGAAGTCTCTGATATTCGCTTGTTTTTAGCAAGAGGAAGTCCCTACATTACCCTGCAACTCTCCAGACCTTTATGTCTGTCCTTCTCATGTAAGTCTGATTTTAAATCTGTGTCTTCTTCTTCGTCTAATACGAAACACAAGATTGAACTTCAAAGCAAGCAATGTTGGATTATTTACTCATCGTCTGAGTTAATCCTCAAAAAACAGGACAACAATAAGCTCAATTCTGGATTATTTTCGGGTATTATTCGTGTCGCGATAATGCCTAACAGTAATGCTAAGACTGAGGAGACTCTTGATTTGTACAAAAGTTGTTACCCAACAAGTGGAGAAGCTGTTTTTTCAAACCCTTTTAGCATGGACTATAAGTGGGAAACCCAAGGGTGGGGGGAATTACTAATGCTAGCACATCCCATGCATCTTAAGCTTATCACATCAATCTATAATTCTCAAATTAGGGTTTTAAATAATTTCAAGTATAAGTCCATAGATGGTGATTTAGTTGGTGTTGTCGCGAAATCATGGAGTTTGAGAGCTCCACATCTTCCTGTTACATGGCATTCTCTTAGAGGAATTCCTAAACAATTTCATCCTGAAATTGTCACTGCTCTATGGAAAGATGTTATGGGCCTTGATTCGACTGCGCTTTCGACAACTCATGTGTTAACTTATGGTAACAAGATATTTAGGGCAGCAAGATTGGCCTTGATTGCTGAGGAGGTCAATTGCAGTGATGTGATTCCTGTAATTAGGAAGTTTTTAAGGGATGCAATTACGCCTTGGTTGAATAATACGTTTAGCGGAAATGGTTTCGTTTATGAAAGAATTTGGGGTGGTATTATAACGAAACAAGGAATTAGCAACAAAAATGCTGATTATGGTTTTGGGTTGTATGATAAATTCCATTACTTTGGATATTTTGTTTATGCCATTGCTGTTCTAGCAAAACTGGATCCTGAGTGGGGTGTTCAGTATAGGAGTCAAGCTTATGCCTTGATTGGATCTTTTTTGAACTTGGATCGGACCCCGAAATCTAAGTATGCAAGACTTAGATGCTTTGATTTCTACAAGCTCCATTCATGGAAAGGTCCTGCTAGTGGTGAGTGCGATTCTCACCACTCCAGTGAGCAAATGTTTACATACTATGCTGCGTCGCTTTTGGGAATGGCTTATAAGGATGATCATCTCATGGCCGTTGGTTCCAGCCTTGCTTCATTCGAGATGGAAGCATCAAAGACATGGTTTCATGTAACGAACGGTGGGGTGTATGAGGCAAATTACAGCAAAGAGAATAAACTCGTTGGTATTTCCACGATGACTAGAAGAGAAGACAAGTTGTTCTTTGCTCCAGCTGAACATAAGGAAATTAGGGCTGGCATGCATGTTTTGCCATTGTTACCAGTCACTGAAGTTTTGTACTCGGATGTTGGGTTTGTTAAGGAAATTGTTGATTGGGTGAAGCCGGCATTGGCAAGAGATAATGTCTCTGATAATTGGGCTGGGTTCATCTATGCATTGGAAGCCCTTTATGATAAAGAAAGTGCACTTAAGAAGATTAAAAGTCTCAAGACTTATAATGAAGGTCACTGTCTATCATCTTATTTGTGGTGGGTGCATAGTAGAAGTGTAAGAGACAAGTTCTGTTCATGGTGTATGCAGGATGAAAAGGAATGTTGGTATTGTGCCTACTGCGGCTAGTTGGAATGACGGTATTATCTCATTTCTATCGTCTATTATAGGACGGAGTAGTAGTGTATGAATAGCTGAAGAACTCTGGCTATTTTTTAGTACTCATTATCATGTTCTACATCTTGAATTGCTTTGTTAAATAAGAACTTGTCTCAACATGATCTTTCACGCTTTAATTTTGATGTCTTGATAAATCTTATTTGACATGCTTACTCTTATCGAATGGAGTTTCTCTTTGTTACCCTTCTTCTGTAATTACATCTCACTCTTCTGTCTCCTGAGACTTCACCGATGACTTGACAATCTCATTTTTTAGAACTTTCGGCATTTATTCTCATCATTTGGCGATCTTACTGTTACTGTGGAGACTTGGAAGGGTCTTACATCACTCTTTAAAATCTCCAGACCTTTATGTCTCTCATTTTCCTGCAATCTGCCATTAAATCAGTCTATTGTTCACAAATTTAGAGGGAATGGGTTTGTGTATGGAAGGATTTGTGGTGGCATTATAAGCAAACGAGGTCTAACTCTGGCTATTTTCCTGCAATCTGCCATTAAAAATGCCGATTATGAGTTCGGAATGTTTGACAAGTTGCATTAATTTGGCCATTTTGCCGTTGATACCCATTAACTTTGCTCTTTGATGTAGGTTTTGTGAGAGAAGTAGTAGAATGGGTGAAGCCCGCATTGGCGAGAGAAGACGGATCTGATATTCTATGTATGGGATAGGTTTGTTTATGCATCGGAGGCGCTTTATGATAGAGAAAGTGCAGTTAAAAAGATTACGAGTTTGAAGGCGTATAATAAGGTCATTGTCTGACCACTTTTTGGCGATCGTTTTATCGTTTTATAGTCGAGAAGGTCATTATCTCACTTTCAGTCTGTTTATCCTAGGTTCGTTCTAGCTTTGCTGTAATTAAACTAGAAAAGGGTCTTTACCTCTTTTCTTCTCATGTTTTATCTTCAAATGCAAAAATCTTCCGCAGTATGTTTATTTTTATGTCCCTTATTGCTGATCAGTAGCCTCGGAAAATATTGAACGTATAACTGTGAGAGATGGGTACGTCTAAATCTTGAAGTACCTATGCAGTAGCAAATGACGTCTGCTTCTTATGCATCTAAAATTGAACATACTACTCCGTCTAAAGAAAATTTCATGAATGAAGGAAGTTCATGAAATCATGAATTAAATACTCCGTAAGATACTAAGATGTACGTTCAAGATTCTAAGAGTGTATGTTGTGGCCAAAAAAAATTGGGTCAAAAATGAAGGTTCCGCAATCGGGTTCCAACTTTGGGGAGAGGAGATATAAATTGCCGAGGATATTAATCAAAAGGAAGCCACATTGTTGAGTTTGAGCCAAAAATGACCCATAAGTCTCAAATAAAGAATGTAATTAATTGCAAGCGGTAAGATTTACATTTGGCCTCGTAGATTCTACAAACAAAAACTCAAGTAGTTCCTGACTTCCTGGTACTTTTACCCGGCGATTAAAATGAAATCACCTTCATGGAATCACTTCTACTCCAAATAAAATGGTTGTTTCATCATCCAACGGAAAATCAGTTGGGAGTCAACAAACCGTGCAGTGTTGCTTATCCATAGCTTTAAACTGTAGCCCGACACTTGTGATTACGCGGCTATTGGATCCTGAATTCATTTACATCTTCAATATAAGTTTAAAACGATAAATGTCTGCTCACAACATGTCATTTCTGAGAACAAGAGTTAGCTCAAGTGGTAAGAGCACTCTTACTCCAACCGTGAAGTTGGGGGTTTGATTCTCACCCGCAAAATAAGTGCGCGCTCATTTGAACCCAAAAAAAAAAACATCATTTCTGGGTGTGCGTCATGCGTCATTTTGGTCTGTGTCTACTAAGCTTTTCGTTACGTAGATAAACCTAGTTCTTTCAGGTCATCTCGAGTGTTTACTTTTAGGTTGAGTGGTGTCGGACTTTCAGGAAGAATGGTTTTCTTTGGACCAATATTGAGTCCATCAAAATCCGGGCTCAATATGGGTGCATGAATTATGGAATCTGGGTCAATGGCATAGGTCAGGTCAATAGCCAATAGTCATTTTGGGCCTCGTATTTATTTTTAGGTTGAGTGGTGTCGGACTTTCAGGTCGAATGGTTTTCATTGGACCAATATTGAGTCCATTCAAATTTGGGATCAATAGGGGAAGGTCAATGTTGTATGGGTAAGGAAAGATGGCTAACTTCAAAAGATCCCTTGATAACGTTCAAGCAAAGTATATGAAATGAAAGAACAGCCCACCTTAGAAGTACGATTTGAGAAAGCCATGTTGAATTTCTGTCGAGTTTTAGTACCAGCAATTTGTCCAGCCTTTGCGACCTTACTAAAAGCACCGTCGAACCATGCTGTACCTGCAGTAACATACCTGTACAGAGTCAAAACAGTGTGTTAGCACTTATACTTAGTATGAACTCCTTCTATTCAATTGAAGTGAGCACATTTTTCAATTGATTTTCTGAAGTGAATTCACTACCCAAGGGTCAGAGATAACCTACAAAAATCCTCTCAGACGAGTTGATTTCAATTCCCTATCACACGTGGATGTCCTTTATTTGAGATGAGTTTCTAAAGTATACCAAAATAAGTATACCTCCATATCTAGTATAAGAAGTAATCTTCTGTAAAGTCCTTGTGAGCCCGGAAAATGAGATGTATATGAACCCAATTGATGGAGGAGAAGAGAATTTTTGAAACCTAATACGAGTAGTTGTTTCACACTTCTTTTCCACTTCAGTTTGCTCCAAATCCCTAGATTATTTATATCTTGGTAGGTTAAGATGATGATATTTCAGCTTGCTATTCACAAAAATAATTAAACTTGAAGGGCTCACATTTGAGACATCATCTATTTAGTATAGAAAGACATTTACGGTCTGTTCCATTACGTCCTTGAATGCGAGCCAAAATCAGTAGTACACAATTTTTTTTTGAAATGGAGGGAGTACTTATATCACTCAAATGGTGTCATCTCAACTGTTATGCTAAACTCAGCCAAGTTACCCCGGTAAATAAGATTCTACCCGAGAAAAAGTTACGAATAAACAATTTTTTGATATGAAAAATGACATCTGTCTGTGAGGCCTTTTCCATATCAACTTCAATGAATAAAGATGCTAAAAAATGGGCAACATCATATTCCAAAATGAAGGTAACATGAAGTTTTATACCTGCTTGACTTCACAGCTGTTCCTGTATTGTTCAATTTTCTCTCAGCTGCAAGTATGGCTGCCATTGTTTTGTCAGAGACATGAAGCCTTTGATCTACAGACTTGACTTTTTCATTGACAGCCGAAATTCCAACTGTAAGCTTCTCAGTCAATCCAACTCTCTTGTCAAAGGAATTGACCTTGGCTGATGCAGTAGCCCTAAACCGATGCTTCTCATCAAATGCTTTTGCCTTGTTTACAGCATCTTGCCTGATGGCAGAGCCTTTAGCTATCATATTTGAAACGACTTCTTGGGCTTTACTCACATATACTCTTCCAGGTTTTACCTGCTTAGAAAGTGATCATCATAAATCATTCATAAACATAAAACTGTGAAGCTTTAATTTAGTGGTGCCATATAAAGGGATATATTGAGTTTATTGATCAAGAAGAATGAAGTTATCCACGAGGTCAACAAAGAGTGCTATAGCTGTAGAATCACACTTCACAAGTAAAGGTAATTTCATTATACTTGTGAGACTCGACAAAGCCAAGAATCTAACGGGTCAACTCGTCCCTGTCATATTTGTGCTCAAAGGAGGAGATTGAGATCCCCTACTTAGGACACAATGAACTAGTTTACACAAACTTTGAAGTGAGCTAGTGCTCTACTGACTACTCTCCCTCTCCGGTATCCTCTCACGGAGTCATTGGTGATGTGGTGAGTCGCAAAAAAAATAGTGTCTATGTATAAAGATGCAATGGACACCAGTGAACCTAATTTTTATGTGCATTTCGTTCAACCTTCTAGCTAAAAAACCTGACTATCTATATTTTGTATGAGAATAGTATTTCCAAGGACACACAGGAAACAAAATTTCCTTAGGCAATGCATGGAGGCCACCTACCTCCGGATTTGAAGATACATCTTCTGTATGAGGTGTTGTTGATACATCCTCGACAATTCCTAGTTCCTGAAGAAATAAGAGCAGAATATGTAAAGCAACAAGCAAGTACAGCCGTACAGGAGCTGGACAGATGAAGAGTAGAAAAGCGAATTTACCGTCTCAGAGTTGACAGCATAATTTTCGGCAAGAGATACAGTGACAATGCGATCTACTAGAGTTGCTCCCTGCATAGTCCATAGAATTAAAACCATCTTTTAGTTGATGGTGCCAGAAATATTTTATAGCTTAATGGGTTGTCAGAAACTATCCACAACCTATTAATTTATACCAAAACTAATGTCTAATTTATGCTCCAGTACTTTGAGGGTACTGGAGAGGATCCTATTCCCTAATTTATCCATCACAAATTCCTATTTGTGACGGACACTTTTCGTCACAAGCTGAAAGTGGGACACTATAATGCTTTTGGGCGCTTAGGTAAATCAATGTCTAATTCAGTAGAAAGAAAAGAAGAGCATTGATAGTAACCCCAATCAGAAAAAGAGAACATACAGAGAGCAATAAGGCAATTTCAAGAGCTTTTTCTTCAGAAAAGGTAACAAAAGCTGTCCTAGATTGGCCTGCTTCACTGTATGTACATACAAAAAACAATCAACATAAAAGGTAAACTACCCATTAATCATAGTCATAATTTAAACCAACCCAACTCAATTAAATTGCAATTAAACTAATTTAGAAAGAAAGCAGTAACAATCAAAACTTACCCTCGGATCTGAATGTGTTGTATATCACCAGAAAATGAGAAAAAATCATGAATTTCCCTTTCCCTTGCTAGATCTGATAAGTTACCCACTTTAATTGTTTTACTCTGCTAAACAATTACATTAACAAAACAAAACACAAAAAAACAATTACACATTTGAATTTTTTTAAATAAAAACAAGAATTTACAAAGATGGGGTTTAGGAAATGAAGATACATACCTGCATTATGGGCAAATGAAAAAATGATTTGGTATGCTAAGAAATAATTGAGGTTTTGGATTTCTTAGTTTGTGGTTTGAGTTTGAGCAAAGAACCAACGTCTCTTTCGATGATTAATACAGAGAGAGGGAGGGAAGTATTTGGAGTTTGGACGTTGTTGCTTTTTAAACACACAAGACAACTCGGATGAGATGATGCCCACTTTATTTATTTTTTTAGTTTTTTTGAATAATCGTTGGACAGTTTATTTGACTACACAGTATTTCTACGCCAAATTTGACTGACCGTGTATCTTTAGCTCAAAATACTTTTTTGAAATGGGACATTTCCGTCTCAATTGAAGTTGCGGAGTTCACATCAAACTGTTATGTAGAGCTGGTAAACTAAAACCGAATTCGAGAAAACGATCGAAAATATCTGAATTGATAACCGATCGAACATACACCCGATATGAGTAATCTAAATAGTACCTGAAACCCGACTTAATCCGATGGAACGGAAACTGAATCGAACTTTATAATAACTGAAAATGTCTGAACCTGAATATGTCTGAACCGATAAGAATCTAATCGATCGACCTGAATGAAAAATATTTATTTTCTCATAAATAAACTCAAATGTAGATGTTTTTTCATTTATTCTTTTTTTATTAACACAAGTATTATGGATTATTACATTTAAATTGAAAAGTAGCAGGTCCATTTAATCAATTTTTTTTACTTTCAACTCAAGGAACTATAACCTAAAACTCAACTGAACTGAAATAAATTCGACTTGAAATAATGCAACCAATTAAAAAAAATTACAACCGATTAAAGTTGTTAACCGAAATGAACATGAACGAAATTGAATTGAAATCAAAATCGAACAAACCAATTCATACTATTGTCGCGGGCTTAATGTATTGGGACACGGACAAATGTGAGAGGGGGATTAGATTATCATTTTATTTCTATAGAGTGCAAACCAGTGTTAGAGTACATTAGCCCGTGAATTTATGAACACAAACCAAATTTAATGGTCAAAAATCGAATTAATGCGATGAACTAACCGGACTCGATAATGACCGACCCAAACCCAACCCGATTAGATACATCGCTTGACCCAAAATAACCCGGCACGATGATGACCTGAACCCGACCCGACCCAAATATGACCCGACTAACCCGATTGCCACCTCTGGCCAAATGTGACCACTCCTGGAAATAAAGTTAATATAAGTTGTAACATTGCTCTCCACCATTGTAGTTACATTTGATCATAAAATGATCACAAAATCACATCATATTATTTCAGACTGAAACAAGAATTTGGGGTAAATTTTAGCCCAGCTATATTTATCATGGGACAGTTTTCGGGTTAAGAGAAGTTAGCAAACCTTTGCTCTATGAAGTAAGTACTCGGTGTAAAAAAGATGGGATAAATTTCCATGGGACGTTGAGAATAAAGCAAACGACAGTATAAATTAAACCCCGTGTAAAAAAGAAGCACCAACCTTCCTGGACCCTGATGGCATTGAGTACATTCTCAGTGTCTCAGGTCATGTGTTCGAAGGTTGGTGGTTCTTTTCCTGAGAAATGAAGATTGAGGAGGAATGGAGGATGAATGAGTGTTTAATTAATACCTCCTTTTCCAATTCCTTTTTAGGAATATGTAAGCAGCGTGCCTATCCAAAATTCCAAATGAAGCAACTTAAAACTAAAGAAACAAACAAGAATAATCATTTTCAGACGAAAGCTCATAGCAAAAACCTGTACATTACCTATAAAATGGGGAGGAAGCTTTCATTAATAACCACATTAGTAAACAACTAAGAAATGACATTCAAAAGCAGGACCTCAACCGTTACACTACCTTCTGATGTCGTCTTCGAACCTTATAGCGAGATGAGGACGGAGGAAGGGGCCGACACCTTAGTCATTCATATCCCTGGTATGTTTTTCCGACAATTCGACCCCTTTTATCTTGTGTTCATTCTGATGTCTGATCCATAATTATATTTGTGGTGTTTATTTATGAATAGAGTTCAGGAAAGATCAACTGAGGGTGCAAGTAAATAATCTAGGAGTCCTCAAAGCAAGTGGAGAGAAGCCTCTAGGAGACGATGGCAAAAGAAAAACACGGTTCCTTAAGGAAACCAAGATACCACAGGGTTGCGATATTAATCATATTCGAGCTAAGTTTGTTGCCGGACATCTCTATGTTACCATGCCTATCAAGGCTCCAAATCCACCAGAGAAGCAGCAGGAGCAACCTCCGAAGACTCAAGCCCCGGAACCAAAGGCCTTGGTCTTTGATCAACAAAAACAAGAGGCTTCAAGAAGTAGAAATGGTATGATGGGAAGTACTACTAGAAAGGCTGAGGCAAAGGATAAGGTGTTTGGAATCGGAAACTCCATAGCTAGGTTCCAAGTCCAGAACAAGGTGGCTGTGAATTTGGGTGTTGCAGTTGTGGCATTGGTTGCTATTGGAGCTTATGTTGCTTATACCTATGGTTCTAGCTCTTCTTCGTCTTCGTCTTCTTCATCTTCTTCACCGCCTTCACATATTGAGGATTAAGGACAAAGCTACCTCACCTTAATTTCTGTACTTTTCAAGTTTTCTTCATGGTGTATAATTGTGACGAGGTTGACGTGTATATACTGCTATGATCCATGACAATATGTTTCAAACAATATAACGTGAATGAATGTTTGATACATTCCAACTTCCAACTTTTCCCAAAGAAGCTGTACGTACAGCTTCTGACTCCGTTTAAACGATACACATTCCATTTTATTCTGAATCTTTAAGTCTTCATATTACCATGCATTCTCGTGTCGACCTTTTAACATCAGACACTCAGACAGTCAGACATGCAATTTTCATGAAAAATATTTGTCCGTCTCTTGGACACTCACCTTTGAAATTTCTAATGAATAATGAGGTGTATGAACTAGGATCGAACTTATACGGTTATGTTTCAAAATACAATTCAGTCAATTCTCTTTACCTACGCAAAAACACAACCTCCTGAGTCCTGAGCTTCAATTTTAAAGCTCGACAAGCTTGTGGCCGAGCTTGAGCTTGGTTTTCCAATCGCATCTCAAGCACATCCAAGGTTGAGCTTAAATGAGCTCGTTCATACCTCTACTATTGCACCAATTTAAGTTCTAATGCCAGATGCTCAGTATTACTGCAACGCTAAATAGAAGAAATAGTAACATATCTCCACCAGGCAGAGAAGACCTGCACATTCAGGCAGTCTAGCTCAGTTTTTCATCAAAACTACAGCCCTCTCTACTCAATCTAGTCTTGAGGTGCCAGGAATAACGCGGAAAAAAAAAATTGAGATATTTTATATCTCCTCAGAAACTAGTTGAAGTATAAGATGTCGAGGTACCTGAGTTTCCCCCTCGATTTGAAAATGTAAGCCATGGCCGGAGGAAGAATACCGAACAAGAAGCAGTTTGCGTAAACCCCAGCAAAGTCAAGAGCCTTTGAGAATGTCGATGGATAAAAAGATGCTACTAGTATCGGAACAACAAGCACAGCTGCTGATATAAACCCACTCAAATTCCATCTAGTGCTCTTTCTACTTGCATCTCCTTCAATTCCATTCTCCACCAAAGAATCAATTTTTCGACTGTTAATTCGTAAAATCAACTCCAAAGTGTCAATCAACTGTTTTGGAAAACTCACAGCATACCCAATAAAGCTAGTTGCTAGAGCAGAAAATGCAAATCCTTGAACAGCAAACAAAGCAGAAGACTCAACAGACAATAAAAGTTTGATAGGATCGCATTGAACTGAAGACGGTTGAGCCGTTCCAATCCCAGAAAGTCCTAAAACAATAAGATTCCATGATAAAACCATTACCAATGGCACAATACCACCTACAAGAATCGCCTTTCGAGCCTCATCAACAGTGTTTCCAGCAACTTTACAGATAAAAGGTGTAATAACATGAAATCCCAAGGTCAGCACAGTGACAGGAATTGCAGGAAGAATAGAAAATACATTCCAAGATGCATTCCCAAAAGAAGCTAAAAGATTGGTTCTTGCAAATGATAGACCAATACCCACCAAAGTTATAATCGAAACAAGCATCAAACAGCATAGAAATCGATTAGTCGAGTCGGTTGCTTCGAAAGGGAAGAACCAAATGACAGTCCCAAGCAAGAGAGGAAACAAAGAATGAGATGCAAATGTGTTCATGTTAGGAAACCATTGAGAGACAATAGAGCCAATCCCAGAAACACAAGCAACAAGAAGAGAGAAACTAAGGCTAGCATAAACTACTGAAACAAATGCACCAAAATGGGCACCAAATGCCTTTGTTGCTAAACCTGTAAAGCTTACTTCTTTGACCCCATCTTCCTCCATTGTTGCAAAACTAAGCTCTGCTACTAATATTATTGAGGAAATGACATAAACCCATGATAGTAATATGGCTATAGTAGATGGCAAGGGTCCTGATTTCATAGTTGCAGCTGGTAATCCCAGCATTCCTGGACCGACAGCGGTTCCGATAATGAGAGTAACTGCTCCCCAGAAGCTCTTATTTTCCTGTTTTTCATCTTTTTGTGGAACTTGCAGCTCTTCATTTGCATCAATAGCAGAACATTTAGTTGGGAAACTAGCTTCATGATTATGGTATTGATTCAAGAGGTGATATTTTTCTGTAGAAATGAAAGAAATCGAAGGATTGATGATTTTTGAGGTGGTAAAAATGGAATTTGTGGGAAATTTTGTTGGTTGACAATGGTGCAATTGGCGGTTGACTTTTAAGCTAAGTTGTGTGAGATGAGAAGAAGTTAATGGATTGTAAATCGAAATCATTGTTGTTTACTGGTGTTGAAATGAGGATGTTAGCTTAGGAAGAATATGTCATGTCTGTGAGATATCAGATCTACTTGATTCTGGGATTTAAAAAATAAAAAATAAAAAAATAAAGATGGGTTGACAACGTTTAAAATTGCATCAGGGAAATGACGGCTGAAAGTCTAAAACAGAGAAATGCATGATTTTATACCAGGTTATTTTTGGGTGCTTCAAGTGAGTGGCGGAGCCGAGTCCGGATTATCTGGCTCATTTTCGTATTCCATCTTGTATCCCATTATATCCCCCTTAAAACTAAAAGAATAGGAAATCTGAATTTTTTTCCCGCCTAACTTAAAGTTGCTGTAAATGGGCTTACTCTTATGTTATTATCTTAGTTCAATAGATTCAATAGAATAGGTGGGTCAAAGGTAAGCTAAATTTAACATGTACTCCGTATATCATCTTAGTATAGGATGAATACGTTGACCCAAACACCGAAGGAAAATACAAAATGGAATCTCATCAATTATTGAAATAATATTTGCCATAATTAACTTTTTAATCCTACTTTAAAACATGAAATTTTTTATGACATTCCCTTATATTAAAAGAATAATATAATTGCAAATATTTTCCCGCTTAAATGAAAATTATTCTATTATTGGGCTTTATTATGTCATATCTACAATTGTCCCAAACTGTTTCATTAGGTCATATCTACAATTGGGTCATAGTGTCATACTGTTTAATTTTATATATAATATAATAAATATACGGAGTATATAATTGTATGACTTTTATAAAGAGGATATATTTTTTTTCAATTTGTTTAGACATATTAATAAAATATTATAATATTATTGTATAAATGAAATTGAACTAATTAATTATAGGTATAAGTGAAAGAAATATTTTACTATTAATATTTTTAAAACTAAACAAGATGGCCACAAACACTTTTTTAGCATGTAAACACTTTTTAATGAATTATATTATTCTGTCTTTTGATACAAACATATTAGAAGTTGAGAGTATTCATAGATTGTTTTTACTTCTAAAAAGAAAACTTACGTAAATATATATTTTTTTACTTACACTTTAACTTAATATCCATCCCTGCTCCATATTATGTGAACATTTAAATTTAGGTTAATTTTTTAATTTACATATACAAAAGTATATATATTATTACACATATCTTATCTGATTATATTATTAAGAACATTACGTTTATATTACGCTTTAGTGGATATAATTATATAATAACAATATTTCTTAAAACAAAGTTAACAAAATAGTTTTAGTAAAACCGCCAAACCTTATGCGGATTAAAAGCGTAAATTCTTCTCTATTCTACCTCTTAAAAAAAAACATTACTAATAGTGAATTTTATAATTAAATTTCAATTGAAGTTAAAAACTATTAATATAATTATCAGTTTCTCTAATATGCCTATCTACAAAACCGCGCATTTGCGCGGGATCTATACTAGTTTAACATAATCATTAAACATTAAAAAATAAGTATTTAGATATCATGAAAGGATGAGCGGTTAGAAGATTAAGACAGCGGGATACAAAATGGGACAGAGGATGCGAACTTTGCGGAGCCAGAGGCCTCTTTCCAGGGTCTCGGGACACCGCCAAACATAACTTTTTGGTGTATTTTTGTCCAACTTTTAGGTTAAAATAGAGTAAATTTATAGTCTCATGAAGAAATACGTATTATATTTTACATGAGAACCCATAGAGGATTTTTTTCTAAATCCGCTACTACTTCGGGTGCTTACAAAAAAAGGTTATATTATGAAACTAGTTTTGAAACCCGTGAAAATTCACGGGACTTGTACAAGTATATTTATGAGATAATTTATTGATTAATTCACATGTATAATTGAAGGAACAAACATAGGCTAATTGAAGGAACATAATGCTTACCTTTCATTTTACTAAAATTTAGATTTTTTATTTTTTTACATAAAGGTGCGAAAATTAAGAAGAGTCAACAAAATTACAATAGTCCATCAAGGGACGGGTTAGGGGATAATGCATGCTACAATAGCGGAGTCAAATTTAAAAAACTAATCAAAAAGCTCTGTGCAATAGTCCTTAATACTCAAAAGTGAAAACTAATGTTTAATTGAAACTAATGTACAACATACAAAATCTTGCACAAATAAATACGAGAAAGTAAAAGAAATTACCCTAATATGAACAAAATAGTTATCCAATATATGTTCTACAAACTTTACAACCCATTAACATGTGACCCTAAATTCATTTTTTTGTCTTTATCTACTAAGAAAGCGATACATCAATAACTTATCAGTTTCTACCTTAAGTTTTTGCCTTTAGTTTTTATTCCATTCTTTTGCCTTTCGATCGACTGTCTTCCTTCTTCAAATTACTTGCATGATGCTCTACCATATCTACTGTCACGTGCCTTTGACGATGTTGTAGAGTTGATACACACGTTTTATTGTCCAAAAGGGAAAACATCAACACAACGAACATTTAACAAAAGAATAAAAACATTCTCACATGTAAACCATTAAAATATATTATTCAAATATAAAGCAAACGATTCATAAAAACGAACAACATAACAAATTAATATATACTTTATCATACTACAAAGCAACAATAACAATTTCATATAGGGGAAGCTACTTTTATAACATATCATACGTCCATACTCACCATAATCATATACAATATTCAACCATGTAATTTGGAAAATCATGAGCAATAGATATGTTAAACGGATGATTGGTGAACGGAACTATTGGTTTTATATCCATTACATAACGATTTATTTTCATCTTTTCACTTTCTTTTTCATTTATTTTGTAAGTTATGAGTATTATTAAATAAGTAATTGATTAGTGAGGATTTGAAAAGATAAATTAAATTAAAAAATGTTAATACAAATTGTGGGTGTTTAATTGAATTGCCGTGTTTTTAGATGTGTGAATAGTTTTTCACGTAACTAAATTGGACTAATGTGAAAATTATTATTTTTATTGTTGATCTTAAATAGTGCGTCAAAT
>JAGPOY010002540.1:0-14644 GCA_018983105.1 Silene uniflora | reverse complement strand
TGAAATTGCTAGTGAAATTATTTAATTATGTCATTATTTTATATTATGAATTTTATGTAGATAAAATTGCATAACATGTCAAAGTACATTTTAATGTGTGACATTATACATTTTGACAAACTTAAAATGGAATCCATTTTAAGTAGGTTAACCGTAAAAATGGAGGGAACATTGAGTAGTTGTGTGTTTAATATGTTAAGCATGCTTTGGAACATAATTATACATTTCCTCTACCCAACATATCTTGAGTAGACAAATTTGTTCAAATGAGGAGCTAAGATTGGGCACTCTTTTCTACTCCAAACCGTGTCCCCTTTGTGAACAATAAGAGAATTGTTTCTCTTATTTTCATTGATTTCATGCTTGCAAAAACATTATTCACTCATCTTCTCTCTAGTGTTCTTACAATATTTCTAGAGAAATAAAATCACATTCACATACTAAAAAATCAACATTACTAGTGTAAGTAATATTTTTAGTAGTAAAAATAATAAGGTTAGCTCGACAATATTTCTAGTAATAAAATATTTTCGGGTATTGAAATCGTTTCCTTGATACGAACCTTTGGGCATCGATTTCACTATAAATCGATTGGATTTTGGTGGATCATCCAATGTGTTATTTCTCAAGAACAAGTCAAGGTAGGAGACCTTACTTGTGCCCTAAATCGGTCCATATGTGATGGTGAGAAACCCAATTTTCTTAATCTTATGTTTTTATTATTGCATGCATAAGATCTAATTTATGAGTATAAATTTATACACTAATATGTGATATTAGTATGAACCGAAATACGATTTCCAACATATGCATGCCAAAATACCTACACATACTACTCTACACTCAAGCTAGTTTTGCATGTAAATATTTTAAGTGGCAAAAGATTCCACTTGGGGAGTGGGTGCCGTGAGATGCTCTTATAAGAGCATCCATGTGCTTGTCATTTGTGTTGTTGTTCATACATGCAAAAACTCCTCAAATCACCTCCCTCTAAACTCATACTTTCTTACTAATATTCAAGAAATATTACTAGTGTAGTAATATCAATAATATTAGTAATTTTATTAAGGGAAATTACTACACAATATCTTGTTAATATTAGTAGTAATATTTTGGGTATTCATCTTGGGTGTTGGAAGATCATCCTAACCATTATTTGCTCAAGAACAAGTGAAGGTAGGAGACCTTACTTGTGCCCATTTCGAGCCATATAGCAATGTAAGGAACATTGTTTTCTTCTCTACTCTTTTATTTTGTTATGCATGCACTAGATCCACTATGACAAAATTAATGAGTTAATTAAATCTTTATTAGAGAAGTCTAATAAATGGGTATATGAACCCAACAAAGCCTACTACCTCGGCGACCACAGTGCAAGGAGGGGGTCAAGCTAAGAGTAGTGGCAAGCTGTTTATGATGGATAAGCAGGCGGCGGAGGACGATACGCAAGTCGCCACTGGTACATTTCTTGTCAATAATACACAATCTTTCGTTTTATTTTATTCTGGAGCAACCCATTTCTTTGTGTCTAGGAATCATGCCCTAACTATGGGTTTGGGAGAACACGAGTTAGTCAAAGATGAAGTACTTATTCCGTCGGGAGAGTCAATGTCTTGTAATAAATTGTACAAGGGTGTTTTTATGATTGTCGGGGAGGTAGATTTTCCGGTCGACCTGTTTGAATTTCCTTTACTTTGGTTTGAAATTATCGCCGGGATGGATTGGTTAAGAAAGCACAAAGCTAGTATAGACTGTCATCAGAAAAAGGTGACGTTGAGGGGTCCTAAGGCAGTTAGTATGTCTTACCGTGGGTTTGTGGTCAAACCCAAGTTTAAGCTCATTGCAGCGACGACCCTGAAGTCATATTTGAGGAAGGGATGCCCGATTATTCTTTGTCACAAATGGCATAACCGATCGGAGAAACCTATTGGGTCGGAAATACCAGTTGTGGGTGAGTTTGATGATGACTTTCCGGACGAGATACTGGGTTTGCCTCCAAAGAGGGATATTGACTTTTGTATTGAGCTAAAGCCGGGAACATGACCTATATCAATGGTTCCGTACCGTATGGTGCCAAGAGAATTGGAGGAATTGAAGAAACAACTTGATGATTTGTTTAAGAAGGGGTACATTAGACCTAGTGTATCGCTGTGGGGAACATCGATCTTATTTGTGAAGAAGAAAGACGGTAGCATGAGTTTATGCATTGACTACCGGGAGCTGAACCATGTTACGGTAAAGAACAAGTATCCATTGCCGAGGATTGATGACTTATTCGACCAGTTGAGTGGAGCTGGGGTGTTTTCGAAGATCGATCTAAGGTCGGGGTACCATCAATTGAGGATTCACGATGAGGATGTTCCTAAGGCAGCCTTCAGGTCAAGGTATGGTCACTACGAATATATGGTGATGCCTTTTGGTTTGACGAATAGACCGGTGGTATTCATGGACTTGAGGAATCGCGTATTTAGTCAATTTTTGGACCGGTTTGTGGTGGTGTTTATCAACGATATCTTAGTCTATTCCAAGACTAAGGAGGAGCATGCGGAACATTTGAGGTGGTATTGCAAACTTTACGCGATAACCAGCTTTATGCTAAGTTGTCCAAGTGTGAGTTCTTGGTGGATAAGGTGGATTTTCTGGGTCACATCATTTCAAAAGAGGGTGTCTCGGTTGATCCAAGCAAGATTTCTGCAGTGTCAAACTGGGAAGCGCCAAAAAATGTGGCAGAGATTTGGAGTTTCTTAGGTTTAGCTGGGTACTATCGAAGGTTCATGAAAGATTTTTCAGCAAGTGCTCGACCTATGACGGCCTTGATGAGGAAACGTAGCAGATTTCGCTGAGAGTGAGAACTTTCAGGTTTGCACTGATGCTTCTAAGGACGGGTTAGGTTGTGTCTTAATGCAAAATGGTAAGGTGATTGCTTACGCTTCGAGGCAGCTGAAATCATACGAAGAAAACTATCCTACACATAATTTGGAGTTGGGTGTCGTAGTTTTTACCTTAAAAATCTAGAGACACTACCTATATGGGGTGACCTTTAAGGTGATTTCGGATCACAAGAGTCTGAAATACATATTCACCTAAAGAGAACTAAACATGAGACATCGAAGATGGATGAAGCTAATTGGTGACTACGACATGGAAATAGTATACCACGAGGGAAAAGCTAACGTGGTGGCTGATGAGTTAAGTCGGAAGAGTGTACATTCTTTGTGCACTAGGTTCTCTTTGATGCAGTTGAAAGATGAAGTGGGAGAGATGGGAATTAACATGATTCGGAAAGGGGATACTGTTAGCCATTTGTCAATCGAACCTGAACTCTATGATGATATATCCGAAAGAACCAGCTACTTGATCCAAAGATCGTGGAATAGAAGGGAAAGTTGAATGACGCCACTACTTCGAGGTTTTCGATCATGCCAACGGAAGTCTTCGCTTTGATGGGCGGTGGTGCGTACCTAATGATACTGAAATGAGGAAAGAAATCATGACTGAGGCGCATTGCACTCCTTATTCAGTGCATCCGGGCGGTGAAATGCTTTACAAGGATCTCAGGAAAACATTCTGGTGGCCTGGGATGAAGAAAGATGTAGCTGAGTTTGTGGCTAGGTGTTTAACTTGCCAGCGAGTCAAAGGTGAGCATCGGAGACCGCAAGGTAAGATTCAATCTCTTGATGTACCTGAGTGGAAATAAGAATCTATATCCATGAACTTTATGGTGGGATTACCAAGAACTACGCAAGGTAATAACATGATTTGCGTGATCGTTGACCGTTTGACGAAGTGAGCTCACTTTATTCCTATGAAAGATACTTAGACTAAAGTTCGCCTGACTAAGTTAATGGGTATAAAAAGAATGTGGTGTGATTGCATGGAGTACCGAAGGATATTGTGTCAGATAGAGATGTGCGATTTATCTCCAGGGTTTGGCAAGAATTGCAGGAATTAATGGGGACTACTTTAAAGATGAGTACGACATTTCATCCTGCGACAGATAGCCAAACCGAGAGGACTATCAAGACATTGGAAGATATGCTTCGAGCTTGTGTGATGGAATTTGGGAGAACTTGGGAAGAACGACTTGATTTAATTAAGTTATCTTATAACAACATTTACCATACGCGTATTGGAATGGCGCCGTTTAAGGCATTGTATTGGAGAAAGTGCGAAAGTCCAATGTGTTGGAACGATAGTGCTAAAACGGTGGCTCTAGGACCACATATGGTGCAAGATATGGTTGAACAAGTCAGGGTGATTCGGCAAAAGATGAAGCCGACCCAGGATTGACAAAAGAGTTATGCCGATTTACACCGTAGACATGTTGAGTTTCAGGCGGGTGACAAAGTCCTATTGAAAGTATCATCGATACGTGGAGTAATGTGATTTGGTAAAAGAGGGAAGTTGAGCCAGAAGTACATTGGACCATATGACGTTTTGGACCGTATTGACGAGGTGGCCTATCGACTTGCTTTGCTACCAGCTCTTGATCGGGTCCATAATGTGTTTCATGTATCGCAATGTAATAACCCGGGAAAAAAAATATACTAGAATTATATAGTAATAGGAGTACCCAAAACTTTATAGACTAGACTCGTATATTTTTCCTGTCTTATAAAAATGGCCCCACCTTCGAAATCTTCTAAGTGTATAGGAGTCGAGACTAGTATTAGTAGTAACTCGTAAATTTTATCCGTATGTCGTAATTTTACTGCCCTGGAGAATTATGAGGAGGAAAAAGTGAAAGCATATTTCTTTTACACACTCCACGTAATAGCCTAGTAAGTGACTCAGCCAACCTACAACCCATAATCATCTTTACATGGAGTTTTACATAGAATAATATACTCCATCAGACTTTCAGACGGTCGAAGGAAAAAAAGAGATAAGGCAAATTTTACGAGGGAGAAATAGAGTACTTGGGTGTTATTAAGGGGGTAATAAGATCTTTTATACCATATTAAGGTATGATTTTGGGACCCTTCGTTGTTAAAATTATTTATTTAGCGTTTTATATATAGTCGGACTCAAATAACATTACTAGAAACGGTATAGTATTTTGACTGTAAATGTTTTATGATTACCGTTATAATATTTACCGTCTTAAATAGCCTGAATAGAACGATGTTGTTAATAATTAACTATAGCTATTGGACTTTAGATTTTGTGTTGTTGTTGTTGTCACGCTCGTAAAATTTTAGGATCCCTTGTCAAAAGTGAGTTAAGTAAGCAAATAATTACCGCCTTACATGTCATATATTAATAAGACGTGAGGGTTGACTATAGATAATAGTTTGAATGATAAATTTCATAACTTATACGTCATACTACCTAATTACTTTGGATTAGTACTAAAATCTTTAGTTATGTGATTAAAACTTAACAAAAGTCAAAGAAAAGAATAAAATGAGAGAGGGAAATTGAGGAGTAAATCCCAGGTTCATTTGCTTGTACTCCGTATGACAGTATTGTTTTGAATTCTAAAGTTACACAAGAATTAACATATGCACTAGACAATTATATATATCCTATGCACAACCTTGGAAGGTATGACTCAAACCTGTGGTTATATATTCTTTTTCTTATAATGCATCATTGACCAATTGTAGCATTCGGGATACGATTATCGGTTTGAGGTGACACTATGTCGTAACCTGTGTACAGAGAAGGGGGCGTTGGCTCCAGGAGTACTCCATATATAATAAATAAACTGAGGGTTGTTGGCCCGGGTGAAACTATACTGATCCTGTGTACATGGAGGTGAGTCTTAGAGGTGTGAGTGCAGAGCTCCATAATGTTTCTCCTTTCAATAATGGTATACCGATAGTTATATAATGTGATCTTATATTATAATTAGAATAATGAAAGTATAATGTCTTTAGGTACCAGACACGTGTTTGGTAAAATTCGGATTGTGATAAGTATCGTATCGGGAGATACGGTGATGAAAATTGTTATCTAGTAAAGAATTGACATAAGCCTGGTGGAGGTAACCGGAGTCGTACTCAGCCTGTGGTTGGCTGATCCTGTTATTTTATATTCTTTTCAGGTTTCTATACTGGGAATTAATAAGGGGTGAGCTTTGACAAAAAGAGGAAGTTTATTAGATATGAAATTTATAAAAAGAATATTCTCCTTCAGTACCTGTAGAAACAATATGATTGTTATCGTTTTGTAACTAGCCTTGTATTTTCTGTATGGAAAATACGGCAGTAAGGTCTCTGTAAAATATGTTTTTCTTCTTATGATAAAGTAATGGTACTGTTTGTACAACCCTTTGTATTTATATTTGTTATTTGAAAAAAAAAATCGGGGCGTTACAGATTGGTATCAGAGCCTAAGTTAAAATAGATTTAATATCAACTTAGAGAGGGGTAGACGATAAGGATATATAGTATTCAATTATTATTACTGTGTTTTGTTTATTTATTTGGTATTAATGATATTTTAATGTTATTTGTTTTAGAAAACAAAATGGTACTTCCTTATGGTTTAGCCATGGACCCAACGGAAAAGGTGTTTGTTCATGTAGCACGACTGAGAACCGCCTTATTTGAACACAACCATTGGTTCCCCGCATATCAGATGAGCGAACCATACAAAGCATATTGCTTGATCAAAACCTTGCCCAATATCCCTCCTGGAAAATTTTCAAGGAAAGATATGATGACCTGATAATAAATGGATTCCCCAACCACTTGAAGTACTTACACCGAGGAGCTTTTTATGATACCTGGTACCCTCCCATTGAGGCTCTAGCCGGGGAGCTTATTACGGTTGAAAGAGAGATGGTGATATATGTATCCGACAATGAGGAAGATGAACCTAAGAACAATAATGAGGATAATGAGGGGAATGACAATGTGAATAATGACCAACTTGAGGAAGAGGGTGGCTCAGCTATTGAGGAAGAGGAGGAGGAAGAAGAAGAGGAAGAACCAGAAGAAGTTGTTACCCCTGAAAGTAGTGAGTAGAAAGCTTAGTGACAGAGAAACCTTTGAGGAGTGGAAATTGTAAATAAATAAAGTACTATATGGTGTGAGACTTGGTTATGACTGGTAATAGTAGTAGTAGTAGTGTTACTGGTTTTGTAAAATATAGTAGTCACCTGATTCTAGTACGCCAAAGGTGACGAGTAAAAACCTTTTCTAATAATAAACTAATTTACTCATTAAACTAGTTTCTCAAGATCTAGTGCATGCAAGTGAAAAACAAGGTGAAATAAGGAGAAATCATGATTTTTCATACATTGAGATGGAATAAGTATGGGCACAAGATAGGACTCCTTCCTATTCTTGTTCTTGAGCTACAAAGATTTCGAATGATCTTCCAACGCCAAGTTTCAAGTTTAGAAGCTACTCCTTTATGATGCACCCAAGATTTGAACCAAAAATTACTACTAATATTAACTAGAATTATGTAGTAATATACCCTTAATATTATGTAGTATTACTAATCTAGTAATACTAGATGAATATTAGTTTATATGAGATTTTAGGGAGTGTTTTCATGCGAAATTAGAGAGAAAATTGGGAACAACAAGTGTTCTTGTTCTACTCACATGGATCGTCCAAAATGGTCCTTATATGAACAATTTTTGGTCTTATTTTAATCTTACATGCAAATATTTTTTGTAGTGTATCAATAAGAGGTAGTGTGTAGAAATAAACAACATCATTATGCTTTATATGGACAAAATAGAGTAAATAAGACAAGTGTCCTAAAGGCTCTACAAAATCGGTCCTAATAGCTATTTAGTTAAATTTATAACCTCTTGTAAATATAACTAACTAATTACATCTACCTCAAAATAAATACGAAACCTCAACTAATTTAATGAAATAATATTAAATCATTAAATTAAACCTTATTTAATCCCATTAAAGTAAGATGCAAACCTTTATTAGTCAATTATCACATAATTGAATAATAAACTATATTTGACTTGAGTCCCAAGCTCAAATTCAATTATTAAACTCACATAACTAGGGAATTAATTAAGTTGTATAGAATACGCTTAATTAATTATTTATTTGGGTATCATCCTATAGGTGTGACCTAAACTTATCACCACCGTCAAACGACAGTAACGTCAAACTCTAGTCAGCCAATCGTTACCGATTAATGTTGACCAGTTGACTATATAATGTATCATACCTTATGTATATTATGAGATTTAATTATGTGATCGCACTATTGTTGATGACACATACTCTAACACACTCAAAATGATACCATAAATATAATTTAGACGTACCAATTAAATATCTCAAAATTCTCTTAACTGCCATCATATGCGATTCTTTAGGGCACGATTGAAATCGAGAACATACGCATACACTAAACATAATAACTGGACGACTAGCAGTTAAATAAAGAAGTGAGCCAATCATACCTCGATAAGTTGTCTCATCGACAGACTTACCATCTTCATCCTTAGTCAACTTCTTGTCTGTGGCCATAAGAGTTGGCTTAGGTTGAGAATTTTCCATACCGATTTCCTGATTAGCTCTTTGATGTATTTTTGTTGGTGAATCATGATCCTTTCACTAGTTTGTTTAATTTTTAATCCAAGGAAGAACTTGAGTTCTCTCATCATGCTCCTCTCAAATTCCGACGTCATCAAATCCGAAAAATACTTACACAATTTATAGTTAGTTGAACCGAAAAAAATATCATCAACATATATTTAACAACTAATAAATCAGAATTTAAAATTTCAATAATAGGGTTTGTCGACAGATCCTCTTTTAAAACCGCTTTCGAGAAGAAATTTTGATAATTTGTCGTACCAAGCCTTAGAAGCCTGTTTCAAACCATACAAAGCTTTGTCTAACTTAAAAACATGGTTTTGAAACTTGCTATTTAGAAACCCTGGAGGTTGTTCAAATAGCTGTTAAGAAATGCTGTCTTAACGTCCATTTGAAATAGTTTCATTCCTTTGTGAGCAGCAAAAGCGATTAACAATCTTATAGCCTTCAATCTGGCTACGGGAGCGAAGGTCTCATCGTAATCAATTCCTTCTTGTTGATCGTATCCTTGTACGACCAATCGTGCTTTGTTTCGTACTATAACTCCCGCATCATCTAGCTTGTTTTTAAACACCCATCTAGTGCCAATAACAGTTTGTTCTTTAGGTCTCAGAACCAAGTGCCAAACTTTCTTCCGCTCAAACTGTTCAAGGTCTTCTTGCATGACTACTATCCAATCCGATTCAGCAAGGGCTTCTTTGATATTGGTAAGCTCAATTGTAGAGAGGAAGGAATAGAATGAACAAAAGTTGTTCAATTTTCTTCGTGTTTGAACACCCGATTTTAAGCTTCCTAGGATGCTCTTGATTGGATGAGAATCTTTGTATCTCCACTTGTTAGAAGCTTCAGGCATATCATTATTATTTGACCTAGGACCTCCTTCTTCGAATAATTGAGTTTCAAGAATTATTCCCCCTGAATCCAATCCTGGGGTTATGACAGAATTAGTTATTATAACTCTAGTTTCTTCATCTAGGTTCGGATTCAAAGTTATAGCTTCATTAGTTATGACTTTAGTATCCGAATTCTTGTTTTGAGAAGAGATTGTAGTATCATCAACTACAGTCTCAGTTCTCTTTCTCTTATCATTTGAAGGGGTTCCTTATTCATCATTAGTGCCTTCAATTTCTTTATCCTCTTCATCCAATTCTGGAGGATTATCTCTAGATAGACGAAAGTCAGGTTCGTTCAAATCTTCTTCCTCATCTTGTTCAGCTTTATCAAACATATTATTCTCATCAAAAATAACATGAACACTTTCTTCAATGCATAAGGTTATCTTATTAAAAACCTTATATGCTTTGCTATGATTAGAGTATCCAACAAATACAGCTTCGTCACTTCTATGATCAAATTTACCTAGTCTATTTTTGCCATTAATGTAGACAAAACACTTACTCTCGAAGTAACGAAGATGCGATATATTGGGTTTACATCCTCTAAGAAGCTCGTAATAACGAGTTTTCTTGAGAATAGGTCTAATCAAAGCACGATTATGTACATAGCATGCAGTACTAATAGCTTTAGCCCAAAAATTACAAAGTAGCCCAATTCACAATAGCAAGGTGCATGTCATATCCTCTAATGTTCTATCCATACGTTCAACAACACCGTTTTGTTGTGGGGTTCGTGGTGCTGAAAAGTTTTGTCCAACACCATTCTTCCTACAATATTCTTTAAAAGCATGGTTATCAAATTTGGTGACGTGATCCGTACGAATAGAAACTAATTTTGATTTGTACTTATTTTGGGCAAACTTCATTAGAACTGTAAACTCTTCAAAAGTTTCATCTTTTCAATTGAGAAAAATAGGCCAAACATACCTAGAGTAATCATCAACTCGAACGAAGACATACCTGGATCCGCCTCTACTTCTTACCATCATTGGGCCACATAGATCAATATGTACGAGTTCTAGTGATTCATTGGTGCTTACCATTCTCTTAGGTTTGAACGACGATCTTACATGTTTGCAACGAGCACGCGAGTCACATAAAGTTCCTTGATCGAATTTGATTGAGGGAAGTCCTTCAACCAAATCCCATCTCTTTAATTTATTCAAAATAGTTGAACTAATGTGAGCAAATCTTTTGTGCCAAAGACATGGATCGTCCAATGTAACTTCCATGCATGTAAATGAGTTAGTAGGAATGTTATTCAAATCAATAATATAGACATTTCTTTTACGCTGTCCTTCAAGCACAACACTACTTGTTCCTTCAATTATTATTCGACAAGAATCTGATTGAAAAACAACTTTATTTCCCTTGTCACATAATTGCGAGATACTTAGTAAATTGTGCTTGAGTCCACTAACAAGATAAACATTACTAATGGCATGAGAACATGATATGCCAACTTTACAAACACCGATAACCTTACCCTTCTTGTTGTCACCAAATGTAACTTTACCTCCGTCGAAGGGCTCAAGTGAAAGAAATAAATTATCTCCCGTCACGTGCCTTGAACATCCACTATCATGGTACAATAGGTTATTTTCTTTCACTACAACCTGCAAAATAATTAGATACAGTTTTTAGGTACCCAAGCTAAGTTGGGTCCTTTGAGGTTAGTCACTCTATATACTAAATCTTTTCTAACCCATACTTGTCTTATTATCTTTCGTTTAGGAAACGAATAGGTTTGTCTTGGAACCGACTTGGGTTGAGATTTGGGTCTTTGTTTACGCGGTTTTTCAGGTTGTCTTGGGGGAGCCTTAGTCTTAAAAGACTCTGTAGGTTTTGATTCATTAGCCTTCTTGAAATCAAAACTCATATCATAGAACCAACGATGATTATTATTGCGTTGTTCATTTGGTTCTTCACTTGAATGATTAGATTCAGATGGAGGAAGGTCATTATCCTCTAAGGTTGTGTCAGTTGTCTTAACAGAATTAAATCCTTTTCTCAAATCATGGTAGTATTTGACACAATTTACTTGAATATGACCCGTATGACCACAGTAATTGCAAATCAAGTATTCTGGAAGATTGACATATTTTCTCTTCCTAAAGTCACGTTCGGAAGGAGTTGACTTGCATTTAGAGTGGTCTCTACGACTACAACACTCATATCCTAATCCCATCTTCATGTTATTATCTGATTGCTCAGTTAGAAAATTTAGAACTTGGGTGCTACCTTCCCACCTATCGTGAACTTTTCTAGCATGTAAGAGCAATTCCTTTAAAGTTTGGATTTCTTTAAAACAGTTGGAATGATCGACTTCCAAATCTTTAGAGGAATTATTCTCTTTATAATTGTCATGAAGATCTTGAATTTGTTTTTCAAGAGTTTGTACTTTCTCTAAATGTGATTTTTCTACATTAGATAGTACATGTTTGGATTCTTTCAATTGCTGTTTTAAAGAATCACTTTCTTTCTTTTGATCCAAGATCGCAGCTTCCGTAGTTGTGGCCTTGGATTCAAGAAGCTCTTTGACCTTCTTCAATTCTAAGGTTCTAGCTTCACTAGCTGTGTAACACCCCCATATACCAAGGCCCCTTACCAGGAACTGCCCTAGCATATATGGATGCTACCATCTCGGTTTCCCGAGGTAGTGAACATCATAGATAACAATAAGGGACAATTTATTATAAAAAGTAATCAAAGTTAAAGGTTACATCAAACTGTCTCAAAACTGATAAACCAAAAACAATTGTCAGAAAACAAAACTGAAACTAAAACTGAGCGAAAGCTACAAGTGTAGAACTAGACTCGGCTGTGTCCCCTCCATCCGACTCCATCAACAAGATCACCTGCTACAAGCTGCTCACCACCCCCGATTGATCACAGCAGGTCAAAGACAACACAAACGGGGTCAGCAACCAATACTAGTCATATCTCAATGCAACAGAAACAATGTCAACAGCGGAAGAAAATCATTTAATCACAATCCCTTCAGCCAGATACCCATCGCAACAGGTACCCATGTCAGCCAGTGACACATCCTCGTCACCGCAGCCACTCATCGCAACAAGTGAAAACCCTAGGTTCATTAATGCGCACATCCTCCTTGTGATGGGAGTCACAAGGAGCGATCGAAGGGCATGGACCATTTTCCATATGGACTCACTCAGCCGGAACATCATACCACACAATCGATAACAGTAATCACGTAATCAACCTTAACAATCAATCGATACATGACCGTCACAATTAAATTACTGAGTAGGGAAACCCTACCTGATAGCAACTTCCGCAAGCAACAACACACAACAGCTAGAATGGCTCTTCTACGAAATCACCACCTAGTTCATTCGAATCATACAATCAAATTGTGCCCTAAACATATTCTTATGAAAACTCTATTGATTCAATCATAAACAATAATACGATAATTAGATCAAGATATTACTTACGAAGTAGCGAGGACGAAAGGCGAAGATCGGATCTCTCTTGACTCAGAAGTGATTAGGAATGATCTTATGGTTTATGGGAAAGTGATAATCGTAAAACTATAACTGATGAACTCCTTTTTCCTTTTATAATAATTAATCATTCCTAATTACTTCAAGTCGGTTCGCCTAACCCGTTAGGTATACTCGGCCGAGTACGGTACTACTTGGCCGAGTACTCGATATTCGGCCGAGTGTTTATGTACTCGGTCGAGTACACACTCGGCAGACCTTCTGCCTAATAAGACACAATGTCTACTCGGCCGAGTAGACACTATTCGGCCGAGTAGACCCTTAGCAGAAAACGGGGTATTACAAGTTGTAACCTTGGCTTGAAGATGCTTAATATTGAGTTTCAGATATGAGGTTATAGCTTCATTAGCTATAACTTTAGACTCAAGAATTTTTTTCTCAGCATTTGTCTTTTCTAAAGTTGTGGATGTTTCAGCTGTAACTTTAGATTTGAGCTTCTTTGCATTGACCTTAAAGAAATGATTCTCTTCAGCAAAATCAAGAATTTGTTCTTTCAAATCTTTTAATTCAAATTCTTGTTTCTGACATTTATCTAGAGATTGCTCGAAATAGTAAATTAAAGCATTTTTAGACAATTTCTTGACACTTTTCTTAAGTTCAAGATAGCTTACCTCTTCTTCTTCATCTTCATCTGAATCTCCTAAGAAGCAGCAATAGGAGTCCATGTTATCTCTATCATCGTCTGTCATTAGGTCAAGACTCTCGTTGCTTAGGCAAAGATTAGCAACTTCTTCTTCTTCTTCTTCTTCTTCTTCAGATTCTTCGTCATTCTCTATGTCGAGATCTCCCCAGCATGATGCCATCATTACTTGCTTGTATTCTTTCTTAGTCATCTCACGTTTTGCTTTATCTTTAATTTTCTCCCACGTGGGACAATCCTTAATCATATGACTGGATTCTCCACATTTGAAGCATCTTCTATTTGCAAACGTGTTTTTAGACTCAGAAGTTTTCTTGTTGAAGGACTTGTTGTTGTTGTTAAACGATTTTGCTTGATTATTTCTGAAAATTCGTTTATTGAAACGTTTAGCAAACAAGACCGTTTCGTCCTCTATTTCATCATCAACATCTTCCTTTGCAGAGGCTTATAGAGCCATGCTCTTTGTGTTACTGGACTCAGCCTCATCGTCATCCAGGACGAGTTCATGAGCCATAAGAGCTCCAATAAGTTCTGCCTAAGGTAGAGAGGTGAGATCTCTAACTTCCTCCATAACCGTGACCTTGGGACACCATTTCTTGGTCAAGCTCCTAAGTACTGTCCTAGCAATATCCTCGGAGCTAAAGGTTCGACCAAGATTTTTCAACTCATTAATAATAGTAGAAAATCGTGCAGACATGCTATCGAGTGATTCATTCATTTCCATTTTAAAAAGTTCGTATTTTTGAATCAGCAAATCAATACGATATTTTCTAACAGCTGGCGTTCCTTCATAGGCGAACTCAAGACCTGTGACACCCTCGATTTTTGCGGAAAGATAAACACGTATTTCTAAAGAGAAACTGCATGGATATGTTTGTAATAGGCTCATTTGGATAAAACCTGTAATTTTTGAAAACTTGAACCTGTTATAAAACTATCCATGGGAAGGTGTCAAACATGCAAGGTCTTGAACAAAAAGGGATGAGACATAAAAGTTACGAATAATGATACAAATAAGTGTGTAAAAGGGAGACATATGTCCCTTGA
>JAGPOY010002539.1:0-10776 GCA_018983105.1 Silene uniflora | reverse complement strand
GAAGGCAAAGCAGGTTGATACGAGCATTGAGGCTTGTGTCAACGCAATTGATAAGCTCAGCGATCATGTGATGGGCGCTGAAGACGCTGAAGTGGGGGAGAACGAGTTGAAGGATTTCTCTGATTCTGAGTTAGATTTGTTGGTTACAGATGAAGATCTCAAGACTTCTCCAATCCAGTTCGGGTCTTTTGATCCGGGGTCCATGGAGTTTATGATGGTGACAATGTTGCCAAAGGAGTTCAGTGCTAAAAGTATTGAGAATAATCCGCCAGATGCTGTGATCTCAGGTATCTCTAAACACATGGTTGCAAGTAATTTTATTCGCAATGACTTAGATAGAGACTTGATCGATCAAGAAATAGATGGGATTATTAAACCTTTGTTTGTACGTAGAGGGGTTGACACTGATCATTGTAAACCGCTTTACATCAAAGTTAAAATTGAAAACAAAGTATTTGGAAAGGCCTTAGTAGATAATGGGGCCACGGCTAATATTGTGCTGATAGCGATATTACAGGTGTTAGGAAAGACTGAAAGGGACATTACTCCTTGTAAGGTCCCGGTTACTAGTTTTACTGGTACCACAGAATGTTGTGAAGGGACCATTTCTTTAGTTGTAAAGGTAGGGTCCTGTACTAAGTCTATGCTCTTTTACGTAGTAAGGAGTATTACAACATATAATATTTTGTTGGGACGGAGTTGGCTACATAAAACTTATGCTATTCCTTCCCCGCTTCATCAATTGCTCGTTATGTGGAACGGCAAGCGATATGAGATTGTTTACGCTGATATTCCTATGGTTGAGATTAGCACAACTAATCTGAGTCTAATGATAAGAAGCAGGTAACAGCGCTTAGGATTGAAGCGTCAGATCAATGGCAACTGATCGATCTTGAAGAACAAGACGGCTCTAATAAGGATAATGAAGTTCTTATTGAAGAAATAGAAGACGTTCCAGAAGAGGGTCTAGAGGATAATGCTCAAAATTTGAGCATACTCCCGTTTAATTACTAGAATGTAGTAATTCTTAGTTTTTATTTTTAAACGTTTGTAATGACTTTGCAATTTAATAAAAATTACAAGTTTAGAAGTGAAAGGTCTTCTATAGAAATAGTTGATGATGCTTGTCTGCATAATAAGGGACAAGGGAAGAAAGGCCATGGGTGAGAAGCGATGACATTCGTAAAGAATCACAAGATACTTTAGAAGAAGTGAATCTTGGTACCACAGACGTGCCGAAATTTACGTACATGAGTCAGAATTTGACTGCGCTTGAAAAAGAAGCGCTTAGGAAGCTTTTATTCGAGTTTAAGGATTGTTTCGCGTGGGAACGCCATGAAATGCCTGGTGTGGACCTTAGCATTGCTAGATATCGATCGCCTATCAAAGTTGGCTCAAAGCCTGTGGTCCAACAACCACGGCGGATGTCAATGGAGGTTATACAAGCTGTAAAAGATGAAGTGGGTAAGCTTCTGAAGGCTAAATTCATTCGTCCGGTCAAGTACGTTGAGTGGATGGCGAATATTGTTCCTGTTATTAAGAAAAATGGCAAGATCAGAGTGTGTATTGACTTCAGGGATCTGAATAAAGCTACGCCAAAAGATGAATATCCTATGCCACTAGCTGACATCTTGATTGATGCCACTACTAGGCATAAGTATCTTACATTTATGGATGGATATGCTGGGTATTATCAGATTAAAATCGAGGAATGGGATTGTTATAAAACGGCGTTTAGGTGTCCCGGATCTTTGGGGATGTTTGAATGGGTTGTTATGCCGTTCGGTTTGAAAAATGCGGGTGCGACATATCAACGCACTATGAATTGTATTTTTCATGATTTAATTGGGGAATCTATGGCCATATATATTGATGATGTGGTTGTGAAGTCAAATGAATTTGATGATCACCTAGCTCATTTGCGACAAGCCTTTGAGCGAATGAGGAAACATAATCTCAAGATGAATCCCATGAAATGCGCCTTTGGTGTGAGCGCAGGTAATTTCCTTGGATTTCTGATTCATCAGCGCGACATTGAAATTGACGGAAATAAGTCAAAAGCAGTAGTCAATGCTAAACCTCCCTCCAATAAGACAGAACTTCAGCGGTTTTTTGGACAGGTTAACTATGTACGGCGTTTTATTGCGAATCTTGCAGGTAAGACTAAAGTCTTCTCTCCGTTATTACGATTAAAGAAGGAGGAAGCCTTCGTATGGAATGATATCCACCCAAAGGCATTTGATCAAATCAAACGATATTTGGTTAATCCGCCGGTATTGATTTCTCCTAAAGCTGGTAGAATGCTACGTTTGTATTTGTCGGCATCTGATCAATCTATTGGTTGCATGCTTTCTCAAGAAAACGAGCAAGGCTTTGAACAAGCCGTGTTTTATTTAAGTCGAGTATTACAGGATACGGAGCAGCGGTATACCTATTTAGAAAAAGTATGTTTAAGTCTATATGACGCATCTGTTAAGCTTCGACATTATTTTATGGCGCATACAATTGAAATTGTTTCGGCGCTGGACGTCATGAAGCATATGTTATCACAGCCGTTACTAAAGGGGCGACTAAGTAAGTGGAGTATACATCTCCTACAATTTGACTTGGTTTACGTTCCCCAGCGGGCTGTAAAAGGTCAAGCCTTGGCGGATTTCCTTATTGATCATCCATGTTTCGATAAGGAAACACCAGAGAATAATAATTCTACGCCGTGGGATGTTTATTTTGATGGTTCATACACGGCCAGCGGATCAGGCGCTAGGGTTCACATTGTCTCACCTATTGGTTGGGAATGGAAGTTTTCAGCTACTTTATTGGGTGGTGGAACGAATAATAAAGTCGAATATGAAGCGCTTATACTCGGGCTTGAGCATCTCGTACGGCTTGGAGCGTTGAATATTCGTGTTTTGGGCGATTCACAATTGGTTGTGAATCAGGCTAATGGTTTGTTTAAGTGTAAGTCCCCACTGTTATCAAAATATTTGACCAGGGTGGAAGAATTGTTTAAGAATTTTCGAATGGTTGCCTGTGTTCATATCCAGCGTGATTTGAATAACATTGCTAACCAGTTAGCTCAATATGCTTCATGGTATGTGACGGATAATGTCACGAGTCTTGGATATTTTGAGCGGTCGGAGAGGACGTTCCTTGTAAATGAGGAAGAGTCACCGTTAGAAATATGTATGGTGGATATTATGCCGCAACTATTGGATTGGAGAGCGGATATTATAAGTATCCTGAAGAATCCATCTCAGAAGGGGTTAAATCCAAAGCTTAAGAAACAGGCGTTTGGATACTTCCTCATAGATGAAGTTCTTTATAAGAAGGATCCGCAAGGTATACTCTTAAAGTGTTTAAATACTGATGATGCGTTGCTTGTAATGGCTAAGGTACATGAAGGAGTATGTGGCGCTCATCAATCGGGACCTAAGATGCGATGGTTAATTCATCGGCACGGGTTTTATTGGCCTTCTATTATGGAGAACTGTATAGCATACGTCAAAGGGTGCAAAGCATGTCAACGTTATGGACCCGTGAGTCGTGTCCCGGCGTGTGAGTTGCATCCTGTAATTAAGCCTTGGCCGTTTCGCGGTTGGGCGATGGATATGATAGGAGATATAAAACCTCCTTCCTCTAAAGGTCATCATTATGTGGTAGTCATTACGGATTACTTCACAAAATGGGTTGAAGCTAAGCCTTTTAAAGGAGTTTCTACACAAGATTTGGTGGATTTCCTAAAGGAATACATCTTTATTCGATTTGGGATTCCTGAAACGCTGACGGTGGATCAAGCGCCGGTGTGCAATGGACCTAGCCTCCAGGGGTTCGCTAAACAATTTGGAGTTAAGTTATCTAATTCTACGCCTTACTATGCTCAGGCGAATGGCCAGGCAGAGTCTACTAACAAGTTGATTAAAGCCGACATTTCGAAAATGATTGAGGATAATCCGCGCGATTGGCATAATAAGTTGTTGTATACATTATGGGCTTATAGAACTTCAAAAAGTGGGGCTATAGGGTATACTCCATATCAGTTGGTAATTGAACATGATGCTGTCATTCCGGCAGAGATTAATGTGGAATCCGCCAGAATTTTACACCAAAATTCGTTGGATATCCAAGCGTATACAGAGGCGATGAATATCGCCTGTTTAGATGTTGAGAGCTTACGTGACCAAGCGTTGGCTAGCTTGCTTGTAAATAAAGCACGGACGGCTAAAGTTTATAACGCAAGGGTCAAGGCTAAATCTTTTCGAGAAAGGGATTTAGTATGGAAGTTGATCTTACCTATGGGCCAAAGGGATCACTTTTATGGTAAGTGGTCGCCGTTGTGGCAAGGGTCATTCCGTATTGCAAGGTGTTTGTCAGGGAACGCATATACTTTGCAGAGTTTGGACGGAGTACAGTTTAAAAGAAATATAAATGGCAAAATTTTGAAGTTCTATCATCCCACGATCTGGGAGAAATATGCAACTGAAATTAGAACACATTATCCGGAGTTTTGGGAAAATACAAAGGCAATACATTCATTGAAAGTAATTAGTCTTGCTTTCTTGAAGGGTTTGATTGGCGTATAAAGGCCATGAAAGCGGCAATTTCTTCGTTGATCGCCCTAATACAGGAGTCCCATGAGCGCTTCTTGTTGTTGAGCTGGTCCAGCAGAATGGACACGGTTTGGTTGTTATTTTCAATCTTGGCTTCGACTTGGTCAAGTGCTTCAAGAGGTGGGGGAAGCATGAAAATTTCCCTTGACAATGCTGAGCGCTGGGCCTTCAAAGTGGCTAAAGCTTGTTCAGTTTCCTCTATTTTTCGGTCGAGAGCATCCAGTTGGCTTTGGTTTTGGCAGCGGTTGTCATGAGCTGAGGATACTTGATGACACAGGGTTTAAGTTGAAATAGTATTAGAGAAATACTGCTCATTCAGTGTGACAAACTCCGATAGATTTTGCTGAGCATCAGCCTTAAGGGAATCTAGCTTATCAAAGTAAGCCCGAGCTTGGGGATGAAGAGAAGAGTCCCCAAGGGTTTCACAGATTTGATAAAGCTGGTGTAGTAGATCCTTGTTGGTGGGCAATAAGTTCAAACATTCCAACTTAGTAATTAGTGGAACAGCTATTGAAGAATCAATGGAAATGTTACCCATGGGTGAGCGTTTCAGCCAAGACCGCGCTATGGGGGTGAGCCCCTCCAAGAGATCGCCTTGGGGGGTATTATTGGTTGGTGGTGAAGGAGTCACTGCTAATTCAATTTCTTTAAAAGAATCTTCCCCGGAAGAGTGCATAATGACTTGAAATTGTTGGGAAGGTTGTTCCTCAACGGTTGGCGTTTCAGTTACTTCCAAGTTCTCTGGAGTGGGTGAAGTAATCTCGCCGTTGTCTCCAAAAACTGTGGGGTGCGTTGTGGAAGGTATTGTATGGTGCTCATCCAAATCGTGATGAGCTCCGATAATAGAATTTGCCCCAGAAGGAGGGGAGCAGGCCATCCTTATAATAGTATCAGGAGTTGGAGGTGATCCGGGCGTTTGTGGATCCTCCGTGTTGAGAATGGTCACATTTTCTACTTGGTCCTTGGGGGGTGGTGTACTTTGACCGCTTACTTCAATGACCTGGGGGGTAGACGTCTGCGCTCCAGTTGATACAAGAGTTGAGAGTTTCTGGCGCTTGGGTGATTTCCGAGATTTGGTTGCAGTTCTCTTTCTCTTTACAAGGGGCTTTTCTTCATGTGATTCTTCGGAAGTTTCTGGTTGAGCATCCTCAGTAGCGGTAAAAGGGACAATTGACTGAGGATGGAAGGCTGATGGTGGTATAAGGAAGTTCTCCGCGAAGTTCAGCCGAATGTTTAAGTCGGGAAGAACTGGCGCTATGTTGTTTGCGGAAGCAAAATTGGTTGGCATAGCGCAGTGACTGGTTAGCGGCCGAAAGGCAGGGATGACAGGTCCTTTGGCTAAAGAGAAAAACATGTGTTAGGCGTGAATTTCGTTGGTTTTTATAAAAAACATTATGACTGAAAATAAGAAGGGTAAATGAATACCTCTGATGTTTTCTTTAAGACGAGCGGAGGCTTGTGATAGACATTCTGCGCTGCACCACGAAGAAGATGACCACCATTGAAGGTGGGATCGTGTGACGGCACTATAGCGGAATTTCCAGCAAACTGGTCCCACTAGGGAAGGTATTGGCTGAGCAAACAGATCTTGGACATTTTTGATGTGTAATTTGATTCTATCTTGCCAAGGATTGTTTACAGACCATATGAATGGAAGCGCTAGGGATTGAACAAGGCCAAACTGACGAGCGACGAGTTGAGGGTTGTAAACCTCAGCACCCTGTTCATTGGTTAACACACAAGGTAGGTCTCGCGGACACAAGAAGCTGTTCCAGATCGCCCGGGTGGATTCCTCTACTACTGGGAATTCTAGATTTGCTATCCAAGAGGGCACATACAGTTTGAAGATGGAGTCAGGGGATCCAGAAAGTAAATACTCAAGTAAATAACATTGGGTAGTAGCGCATAGAGAATTTCTTGTGCCAAGAAAAGAATCCACAATACTTTCCACGGATTTGGAAAGTTTTGGGTCTGTTACACTGATAAGGTAGTCAGCGTAGCAGGAGTACTGCGGATGGATAGGTCCCCGTGTAAAGCTCTTGGGGTCTATGGCGCTGTGGTACGGAAAATACAGTGTGGCCCAGCATGAGAGGATCCATAAAGGGCCACTTACTCCATCACAAGCAGGGGTGAGACCTGGGTCTAGATTCCCTTGTTGAGGACGACGGGCAATGCGGTGGCAGTCACCAAGAGTCCGGTATAACAAGCCTAATATCATAGGGGCGAGTGGTATAATATCGTCGCAAGATTGAATCTCGGCCGCTAGCGGAATGAAACTGCGTAAACATCCCCCCACTTTTTGGCATTAAGAGTCGAGAAAGGACGTAAGAGATGAAAATCACATCTTCATGCTCAACAAATTTGCCTTTCTCAAAGGCCTTTTTGACCTCAGAAAACCCTTTCTTTGGGGAGGTTGGAAAATGACTTTCCCATAAGGTTAGGGCGCCAAGGTATTTTTGTTTACTAGCGGCGGACAGGTTGGTTTTGTCTAGAGAATAGGTGGAACCAATTGGGGAAAGACCGGTCAAGTAACTAATATCGGCCAGTGTAATGGTCATAGCGCCATGAGGAAGAAAGAAGCAATTAAGTGCTGGATTCCATAAGGAAATTAGCACCGAACAAAGGGTACTGTCGAATGGGAGAATATTGCGACGAGCTAATTTGATAAATGGGTCAATCCGGTTTTTGTTCCATTTATCGTGAAAGGGGGATAAACGTTCATACCAGGAGGTAATCCCTAGGGTCTTCTTCTTGTCCTTTCCATTGCTCCACCCTTTAGTTGGGTTGGGTGAACCGATCCATTTGATCTTGAAAGGATCCGGATGGAAGGCTAATGGACAGGTGTCTGAAGTGTCTGGGTAATGAGACTTCAGACGTTGTTGAACATCCTTGAGGATGTCTTCTCCATTCGCGTAACGACGGGTTTGGATTAACGGACCAAGAGTGGCGTGTGGATAATCACCATCTTCAGGGTCAGCATCTAAGGCTAAGCCCAACGTATGATAAAGGGAATTATGTGAGTTAGCGGTAGAGAGAATGGATGGAAGGTCTTTAGCGTTTAATTCGTGACATTGAATTAACTCGGTCATTTGAGCGCTGGATGAAGAAGCCATGAATATTGGTTGATCTTTTTTAGATTTATTTTTGGAATAAATTGATTGAGAGATAAAACTTGGAAGCAAAAGGGTTTGTTTAGATAAGATAAAATCTTTTGGTATAAGTTTAGGGAAACGGAAAGTGTATATTATATTTACACTGACGGTTGATGAAAAGCCGTTTTAAGAATCCAAGAAAATCTTGGAAGGTCAAGGGGTAGATTTTGCGTGTTCCGTAAAGGAGCCCTTTGGGAAGTGTGTTTTTTGAGCGGTTAAAGTCACTAACACGTGTAAAGAACATGTGTGGTTGAGGGGAAGTACACGTCAAAAAGTAATTAGGGTTTGGAGATGAATCGTTTCTTACCCCGGGTTATTTAAAGACGGAGGATACGTTTTACTTGCCCATACAAACTCTTTTCTGTTTTTAAAACTGAAAATTATCTTTGAATATCTTTGGTGTTTTTCTCGTTTGGAAAAAGAATCATGGAAATGATCCCGTTTCAAGGAAATGATCTCTTTTTCACACCATCGTATCACAATGCGCCGATGCTTTACTTCCGATCAGAGGAAGCAAATAAGGCGTTGAAGAAAGGCGCTAGTAATTACATGCATGTGCATTTCGATGAGGTGACTCAGAGGCCTTTCTTTCGAGAAATGGAAAGGAAGGCGCAGTTGGAAGGTGTACAACCTGATGATCCCAGCCAGCCGTTTTCAGATATTTGTGGTAAACGGGATGTTTTGAAGTTGATTTTAGTCAAGGCTAAGGCTAACACCAGGTACAGTATGATTTTAACGTGCCGTGCCTTGGGCAACGTGGATGTTGTGTTCAGGACCCGGGAGATTAAGGGCAGAATATAAACGCCAACTCCAGTGGGCAGTTAAGTGGAAGCCTACTGGGTCAGTAGTGTCTGCGTATTTCGCCCTCCATCCGGTGGCATCTGAAGTGCTGCCTTCGACGAACATTCTATCCTTCCTGGTAAACAGGTTGAATAACTCATCTCTTATGTTCTTCAACCCATTAGATTTCGAAGTGAATGTCGAAGTAGTTGGTGGGGATGAGGATGAAGAGGGTTTATTTGGAGTCTGAATGTCTAGTTTGGGGTGTGTCTTTTACCTAATAAGAGGGAATCGTCATGATCCTAATATTAGATGGTTTGGGGCATATAAGCGCCTAGGTAGTTTTACACAACAATAAGTTGTGGCTTTTGTATTTTGGATGCGATAATAATAAGTTATTGTATCTCTTTTTATCTTGTAAAAATGCTTTGAGATAATGAAAAATTATCTAAGTTGTGTTTTAGTGTTGGTTTATTATTTTGTTTAAGGAAAACAAATGAGATTATTCAGCGATCGATAAACATGGCCTTACATACAGAAATTTTATTCATTCAGAAAAGCGTAGAATTCGCGCTTAGGAAAATAACATGGCGCAGGGCGGCTAGTTGTCCTTATTTCATGTAAAAAGGATTTAAGTCAGAAGTGGAAAAGATGGGCAGATAAAAAGTCTGTTCCGTTGTCACAGTTTTTAAGGTGGCGTGTGGAAAAGAACGTGGGGTAATGGGGGGTCATGATTACCCTTGGTAATTTAAACCGCCGCCTACACAGTAATTTATTTGGAAGTAATTGAGAAATATAAAAGACTCGTGTCTTATCTTCAAATACTCCATAAAATAATACCAACATATTGAGGTTGGTGGGGTGTTTTTTAGCCTTGGATAAAAGGTTCATAAAATTGTAAAGCTTAAAGATTTTCGGTGTTGGAAGAACATCATAAGTATGAAGCACATAAGAACGGTGGGAATTTCAACGGCGTTGTGTCGTCGCGAAGAAGGTAGTATCGTGAAAGATAGGCGAGATTTCGCAAGAGAAATATTAAAAGCAAGGCTGTCGTTCTTGAAGGCATCAGATAGGGTTCGCTCCGCTATAAATGAAAAGGATATGTATGAAGGCATAAACAATAAAGGAGTTATAAAAAGGATTTTCCTCAAGTTACCAGAAGGTCGTAGGGCTGCAATGGTAAGAACTTGTCGTCGATGGGCTTGGATTTTGGCTTTTGATGATGAGAGCCCAGGGGTACAATGGGAACATGAGAAGAGGTTCGAGCGTAAGAAAGATCCAAAAGAGCCTTGGAGGATTATTGTTTCCCGGAATGGAAAAGAGATAGCAAATTACTGCGGATGTTTGGATTTCCAAAATCTGGAGGAGCAACAGTATTATCATGAAGATTTTCGGGATCCTCCAGAGGACGGAAGTAGTGAGTCACACCCAATAGTACTTGATTCAGAAGATGAAGAAGAAAACCAATCGTTGGTTGCTAAGGATAAAAGAGGTTCGGATAGTGAGGATTCATTCGAATTCTTATGGGAGCGCCAGCAAGATAGGGGTGCACATCTTGGTCAAGGTTTTTAGCAAAGATGCTCCTAAAGTAATTCAGCGTGTATTGACTGGGGTTTCCCTTTTCGTCATTACGCGCTGGGGGGGTATTTGTTAGCGCTAGAAAATAAAGTGCTCTAAACAAGGGACAGGAAGGCCCACAAGGAAGGAACAATAGGATTGGGCTGAAGATAAAGAAGAGAGCAAGGCCCAAAAGCGAGCAAAAAGACGTAAGGTCAGCGGCTGAAGAATAGAAAGTCCAATGGACTTAATATGGTTAAATAACCATACCCCCACTACTTGGGCGGTTGAAGGGTGAGAGGTCTATATAAAGGACTCATCCTCACTAAGCGAAGGACAACAACAAAAACACTAAATCAAACAAACTACAACGTAGTCTCTCTTAGGCCTTAGCGTAGTGTAGCATAGTTTAGCTGTAGATCGGCGGTGCCCATCCGATTTGGAGGTATTTCGCTACTTATCTCTTAGTTTGTAATTTAGATTAGCATCGACCACAAGGATTACTTGTGAGGACTTTGGTTTGTGTTGTGTTGATGGCATTTCATGATATATAAGTATCATTTGAAGTTCTTGTGTTTTACTTGGTTATTTTAATCATTCACATCAAAGGTGTTGAATTACGTGAGGTAATTCAACACTAATTAGATTGCATATCTACAACCGTGACTCAAGCCCTTGAA
>JAGPOY010002537.1:508-15156 GCA_018983105.1 Silene uniflora | reverse complement strand
AAAAAAAAATGATGGCGGAAGTAGTGAAAGTAACAATAATAACAACAAATGTTATAAAAGTAAGAGTAGGAACAACGGAGAAAGTATGAAAAATTAGCTAACAATTCGCTTTAAGGGAAATATTTTATTTATTTAAATATATAAGTTTTATAAAATTAATGATAATAGTGAATCTAATTATAAAAATAGCAGGAATAGTCAAAGATACAACAGTAATCGAAGTAGTAGTAAACGTAATAGTATTAACATATGGGATATCGTTGAAGTAATAGTATCAACAGCGGGAGAATAAATGAATATGTCTCATAATTTGTTGATAAATTTTGCATCTCATCATAATTTCAAGATATATCATAGAACAATATATTATAAATTGTAAATGTATGTGTTAGAAAAGTCTAATGCAGTTATATTTCATAAATGTAAACTACATGTATAGATAATAATTACCATAAATAAATAAAATATTTTATGCAATTTTTTCAACTTCATTTAAGTAACTCAACAAATACGTTACATTGAATATAAATTAAAAATATACATTTAATAGTTATTATAAGTTAATATTTTTTTTACTCATATTTTACACATACATATAACAAAAGATCTTCATTTCTAACAAAGAGATTGGTGTGTCACAATGGTAAGAGTATGTGGTTATGAACCAAGAGGTTGTGGGATTGAGCCTCGTTGTCAACATTTTATAATTTTGACAATTCCTTAAAGCTAATTAGCTAGAATAACTAACAACTTAACCACACATGTAAAATTACTAACCTAACCCTAAGCTAACCATCTAAGGTTAAGTCACAAATGCCACGTGTCACACTCTAATTGGCTGTGTATGGAAATTTTCATACACCTCGTGTATGCGTATCATCTTCCCCTTTGTCTCCATTATTTCTAGATTATAACTGCTTAAAATTGATTTCATCTCTTCCAAGTTATAACGACTAATTGGGATACGAAATATGAAACGGTTGAAGTTGAAGTCGAAGTCGGGGGAACTGAAGCAAGCATCAACTTCATATAAATTCTGTTGTAACCTCCGTTGAAACCTACACCGTATTATCTATCTATTTCTGTTTCGTATCATTTTTTTTTTTTACCCTTCCAAAAAATTTCAACCCAAAACCATAATATGGAGTGACCTCTTTTATCTATAGTGCCAAAAATTTGCAGCAAACTCTTGATAAACTCAGGAAATTATTAAGGAAACCCGCTTACGACATTACACTACTTAAACAGTGCCGTAATTACTAATTAGACCCGGCAACTTTGAGCAAAACTGATTCATCTAAACCTAACAAGGTAATTTCAAACACATTAGACTACTTAGCTTCTTCAAAATTACGTTTGTTAAAGTTTCGGCTTTGTGATATTTGAATTTAATACTTGAACTTTCCTGCTGCTAGTTGGCTTATTGTGCGCAAAGTGGTGGCAATTACGAGTTTGTTATTATGATACTTTATTTGTTGAACTCCGTGGCTTTCGCTACGAATGGAGATCAATTGTGGACGATTGTATAGCGATGGAGCAATTCGATATTGGGATCAATCTTGAGGTTGTAAAACCCATGGATCATTCACCGGGTTGGTTCACTACCTTTAGAGGTATACAAACAAGGGTTCGAAAGCATATTTAGTAAATATTTATCAATAATCAATAAGTTTTATGACTTAAGAATTTTTCAATAAGTTTTATTATTTGATTTAAAGATTAAATATTGTGTAATTTACACACCATTGTTTTAATGAGATTAATTGATTGATTGATATGCAACGTTTTATTTGGTGGAACATTGGTATTACTTTGGATGCTCTCACCATTAATATCAATCAATGTGTGTTTAAATATTTGACTAAACTAATTATTGTCATTTGTTGCTTAGCTTGTCTAGCCGTTTAAGATTGTTTGTGTTTATGATCATGGTTAGTATTATTGAGTTTTGTATCACTACGATTTTCTTTCATCTTTAGAAATATTCTTAAAATTAAAATTATTATTTGGGATAGGAACGCACTATTTCGTAACCCAGTGCAGCGGAGGTGTTATCTCTCGCTCTTAGTAAAGAGCCTAGCGCGATTCGACCCAGGCTATTTCTTTCTACTCTACCCTCTTTTATTTTATACTCCGTATTAATGTTATTTAATTTATGTCTTTATCTTTTTGTATTTTGTTCCAATATTATTTACGGTAATATGTAGCTCCACTTTTTCTAATAAAAAACTGTCTACAATTACAACCTTTTTAATCAAACACTTGGTATTGAGGTATACAAGGCAAACACGAAGACAGAAGTTGGGGAAAAAATGAAGATTTTGGTGATTTGGCATTGTTCGTAGGTGGTAACACTTCTATAGTAGCCAAATCATTGGAACGTAATTGTATATATTTCACAGACGATGAAAATTGAGGATTGACCATTGGAGAGGGAGTTTGGACTACATGATGATATATATGAGTGTATACGACATCCAATGTGATCAAATACAACGATTTTATGATGGAGTCGATACACGCTCATCATATTGAGCACCGATATGGTTTAGTCCTCAATTTTAAAGTTTTATTAGTGTAGCCTAGTAGGAACTGAAGTCCATTAGCTATGATTTGGGTTATTGGTATATTGTTTTCGTCCTATAATAGGAGTTTGTTACGTTAGGTATGTTTGATTAGTAGAAAACAGGGTATTTGTTTTACTAAGCAAAACACAATTAAGTAACATGTACCCATTAGTATAAGATATCCGAGCACAAAATTATGACCGACATCACACGACATTGTGATGATCAACCCAAAACGACCCATTGACTTTATTATAACCAAATTTTACTTGTCTAACAAAAGTATTAATCCATCCAGCTTCTTTTATACTTGCCTCATTTCTTCTTTTTATAAATATTACTCCGTATTATTATTATTATTATTATTATTATTATTATTATTATTATTATTATTATTATTATTATTATTATTATTATTATTATTATTATTATGTCTTTCTTAGCACGATCCTATGTTAAGATATCTCGCAATCTGCTTTTCATTTTAACATTATTTCAATCGGTTGTGGGTGGTCTTAACTTAAAACCGTCTCAATCCTCTTTTCATTTTAAAATTCATTTTACTTACTTTTTAATTTTCTCTCTTTCAGTAGAAAACTGTATGAAAGTCAAAATATCGCCACCAGGTTCTCAACTAGAATTCGCACCGGATTACATATCAAACATAAAAAATCTGTTCTACATCAATTACAATATTGATAATACGGAGTAGAGTATCAGACATAAAAGCAAAGTAAACATTATTGATAATAAATGATAGTAATACGGAGTATCAAACATCAATATCTTAATTAATCAGTCACAGATGAACATGCATACCATATTTATTAATATTAATAAAGACACAACCCTTAATAAAAAAGGAATCGTACCTTAATAAATAGGAGGAGGAGGTAGGGTATGTGACGGCGCGGTGGAGAGAGAAGTTTCACCGTGATGCTAGTGAAGTGGTGAGGATGGACGGTGGATGGCGAGGTTGTGCCTAGGGTTTTGCGGGAAAACAAAATGGTTTTTTGGGAGTATGGAAAGAATGAAATCAAGGGTTGTGGCTTGGTTTTGGTTATGCTACGTGTAACGTGTAACTTATATAGCTAGGGTTAGGGTTGTAAATCTAAGACGGCTAGTAGAGATTTCGGGATCAGGTCGGCTCGAAATCGGTCAAATTTGAACTCGAGCTGATTTCGAGCCAAGGTGTACCATAGCTAGAGCTCGGAATCGGGCTCCTCATTTAGGCTCGTTTTATTTTTTATTAGTATTAGTATTTATTTTGACATTTTACAATTTTTTTATTCTTAATAAAATGTTATTTTAATATTTATAATTATATTTTTGTAGAGCCGATTCCGAGTTTTGATTTTTAAGCTCGGAAAGTTGCGAGCCGATTCCAAGCTCAAGATCAAGTTCTAAGCCGATTTTGAACCCAGTAGAGCTCGAGCTCAAATAGACTCGCTTACACCCCTAAACATAGCCCACCCAAGTGGAGGGCAAAATCAGTAGTAAGTTTACTTGCTGAAAACACTAAGGATAATCCCGATTATGTTCGTTAGATATTTAATCTTAACAATAACAAGTGTTATAATTTGAATCTTCCTGAAACATTCGGAGCAAGATGTTGGGGTTCGCCTTATGGTTGGATTGCGATGGTTGGCCTTGACTTCAATGTTCAATTGTTCAATCCTATCACCAAGGCGAATATTAGTTTCCCAAGATTGAATACTCTCCCACATTATCTGACTCATATGCTCGGCCAGGGATACGATATGGATGATGATATTAATCGTCGTCATTCTTATTTAACGTTCCTTTTAACCAAGCTTGTTCTGCTCAAAGTGTCTCAAAATGGTAATGACGAGTTTGTTATTATGATACTTTATTCGTTGAATGCGCATGTAGCTTTCGCTAGGCATGGAGATCAATCGTGGACATTAGTAGACACTAGGAATACAATTGATGTTGAGGTATTGGATCTGATGAGCATGGATGATTATGTATTTGCTTTGTATAACGATGGAGCTATTCGATATTGGGATGTTAACAATTTAATCGACAGTCTTGAGGTTGCCGAGCTCATGGATCATTCCCCGGGTTGGTTCGATACCTTAAGGTTATTTAAAAAAGTGTGGACGAAAGCATATTTGGTACAATCTGGTAGTGATCTCCTCTTGGTGGTGCGATACAAGGATAAAAAAATGTTAAACTACGATGGAACTGACAACGACGACATATTAAGTTACGATGGAGCTGACAACGACGACATATTAAATTACGATGGAGTTGACAACGATGACGAAATATTAAATTACGATGGAACTGACGACGACATGTTAAATTACGATGGAACTGGCAGCGACGACGAGCTTTATTATCAACCAATTGGTTTTGAGGTGTACACAATTGGTTTTGAGGTGTACAAGGTTAATCCCGAAGACAAAAGTTGGGAAAAAATTGAAGATTTGGGTGAATCGGCATTGTTCGTAGGAGGTAATACTTCTATGTGTGTTAATACTAGAGGAGCCAAATGTTTGGAGCGTAACTGTATATATTTCACCGATGATGAAAATTTGTTTTGGATACCGGTGGGAGGACACGATATGGGTGTATACGACATCAAATGTGATCAAGTTCGAAGATTTTATGAAGGCGTTGATACACGCTCTTCATATTGCCCACCGACATGGTTAATGGTTTATCTTCCACTTTAGAATTATTTTTTCAGTTTTTTTCCATAATAAATAAATACAATGCATAAATAATGATAATAATCATTAGTTCATAATTTATATACATTCGATCTCGATGTTGTTGTCGGGATTCCTGTGCTTCTTTATCCATATCGATAATTATGCTCACTTCAATAAATTTAGTTAGAACATGTTAATTGATAATTAGAGTCGAACATATTACAGAAGACAACCGGTAGAATTTACTACTGAACTTGAGCTTCCATCAGCAATTTAGCAGTCGAAGATTTTGAGCAGCCGCATTCTTCACCTTAACGAAAATTCGAGGATGCAAGGGAGACAATATTTGTACGGAGTTAGGAATGTTATTGTTTTCCAGTCGGTCAATTTATAACTAGTCTACACCTATTATTGGCAATTGGGAATATTATGGATTTGTATGTTGTGCATATTAGGTAATCACAGACACTAGGCCAGGTAACGATTTCTCGACTCGAATATTTTATATTTTCTAATTTCCAAATTTGATTCATGATAGAAGTATTCTTGCATCTGAAGTTGCCATCACTTTATATATAGATCCTCGTTGACGAAGAGAAAGAGTTTAGTTAAGATACCCATGGCTGTAGATTGGTCTATTTTGCCTCTCGATCTTATTACTACTGTTGCATTCAAGTTGGAATTTTTCGAAGAATTTATTTGTTTTTCTGCAGTTTGTCGGTCCTGGAATCATGCTTCGTCTACAATAAAGCACCACTGGAGGCCTAAGTCAGTTGTGCCATGGCTTTTACTTGCTGAAAACAATAAAGATAATCCGGATTGCATTCGGAAGATATTTAATCTTAATAATAACAAGTGTTACAATCTGAATCTCCCTGAAACATTCGGAGCAAGATGTTGGGGTTCGCCTTATGGTTGGGTTGCAATGGCTGGGCTTGACTTGAATGTTCAACTGTTCAATCCTATTACCAAGGCGAGTATTAGTTTCCCAAGATTGAGTACTCTCCCTCACATACTTGAATACGACGAGGAAGACTTTACGGATAAAAAAGATTATTGTCATCATTGTTTAATGGTCATTTTGACCAAGCTCGTTGTGCTCAAAGTGTCTAAAAGTGGCAATCACGAGTTTGTTATTTTTTTTTTTGGTGTTGACCAAGAGTATCCCCTACCGACAGCTGGGGCAATCTCTTTCGGGGTACTGAAGGCAATTTAATGGGTTGACCCCTCCCAAGTTTGGCCTTTTCATTCGCAAGAGTCAGGAATCGAACCCCTGACCACTTGTTTAAGAGATGAGAGCCCTTACCACTCACACCAGCCAACTTTGGTAATCACGAGTTTGTTATTATGGTACTTTATTCGTTAAATGAGCATGTCGCTTGGGCTAGGCCGGGAGATGAATCGTGGACATATGGAGATCAATTGTGGAAACCAAGGTATGGGGTAATTGATGTAATAGGCATGGATGATTATGTATTTGCTTTGTATAACGATGGAGCTATTCGATATTGGGAAGCTAACAAATTATTCAACAATCTTGAGGGAATTGTACAACCCATGGATCATTCACCGGGTTTGTTCTGTGCATTAGAGTCTTATGAATTGCGGTGCATGACGAAAGCATATTTAGTACAATCTGGCAAGAATCTCCTCTTGGTGGAGCGAAACAAGCATCAAGCATCGGATAAAACTGACTACGACGACTACAACCAGCTTTTTAATCACACACTTTCTTTTGTGGTGTTCAAGGTTAATCCCAAAGACGGAAGTTGGGAACTAATTGATGATTTGGGTGATTTAGCATTGTTTGTAGGGGGAAACTATTCTGTGTGTGTTACTACCGGAGCCAAATCGTTGGAACGTAATTGTATATATTTCACAGACGATGATCAAAACGAGGATTGGGTATTCCAGACAGAATTTGGAGGACATGATATGGGTATATACGACATCAAGTCTTATGAAATCCGACGATTTTATGAAGGCGACGATACACCCTCTTCATATTGCCCACCGACATGGTTTATTCCTCAGTTTTAAAGTTATTGATTGTCAAGAACCTGATATTATAAATAAGTTAATTTTTTGAGTCATTTTTTATTTTTATCGCCTATCAAACTTGTTGGAAAACATACATTTATAGTATAAAACTCGAAACGACACTTGAATCAGATGACCTCGAACATGATATTTAATAAATAAAACTGGCGCAATCACATTCTAGTCGGAACTATTAGCGTCAAACATAGTACAGCTTAGAGATTTTAGAACGGAACTTAGCAGTCGAGGATCTTGAGCAGACGCATTATTCAACTTCAGCTAATTCTAAAATGGAAGGCAATAGGCCGCCAAACACCAGTTCGTTGTCGCTGCTGTTCGCGTCTCTACTGATTAGATTTCTCTCAATTTGTTTGTGTGGTGCAGCCATGGAGGACTGTATAGTACAGCAACTTTGTTTGCCGTTATTCAATGATTTTCATGCATTTTTGGAGATGGAAATTGCTTATTCTATGAAAGCTACATCTTGATTAAGTTCTGCATACGCTCCATGATCGGAATGGAGGCAGTACATAAGAAGGAAAACTGCACCGTATACTAACTCGTGCTCTACAAATAAGATGTGTGCTCTTTACGATAAAATGTGACAATTTTTTGATAACAAGTTAAAAGAACATTTTTATAATAGAATGTGAACTATTTTAGCTGTAACTTTAGTTGCAACATTTTGTCACTAGATGATCACGTACTGTTTATTACAAAATGACGACATTTTCTCGGTCTTAATTTCTGAAAAAAAAAAAATTCCCGTCCTAAATTAGAATGTGGGAGTCTTGTTATACGAGAACTATTTTTTTGCTCAAGTAGGCTTTGTTTGAAAATGTTTTACAAAAAAGTCGATTCACGTCAACAGTGGTTGCATGTGTTGGAGGGTTAGGTTTGAGGCTTCATGACCCATTTATGTAAGTGAATCGACACGAAACTTAACTAGTTCGGGTTTGGATTGGAGGGTTTGTGACCAGTTTACATAAAACACGCACACGAACCCGACACAACTGCCAGATCTAGTGTAGATGACCTTTGTCATAAAAAAAGATAAAAATGGATGAAAATTAATAAGCGGGAGGAAATATATAATCAAGGGTAGAGTTGGAAAGTTTGTATTAAAATTGGGCAATATTAGTAAAACTCGGGCGCGTGACATTAAGCAGCCGTGCAACACCCTATTTAAATAACGCATATTGGGTATTCGATTGGTCACCAAATACCAACTCTAATATTTTTTAGCAACTCTCTTGTAGGACCGTTCTATAGCATAGGACTGGACAAAAGGAGAGATGCCTAAAGAAAACAATAAAATTTATCTATATTTTAATTTTATTTTAACGGCCGACATTTTATTATGAAAACTAACCTATCTAACTATACAATTTATTAATAAAAAATTTTGGGTTATAAAAATAAAATATTTTTTTACAAATTTATTAACAAAATTATTTGGACTTTTACTTATTGGGCTAATCTTATGGATAAAGACATAAAGTGGTCTTATCAATACTATATATTAAATTCAGAAGCCAAGGGACTTCTATGCAATTAAATAAATCTATACAACTTAATTATACTATATAGTTTTTAATCACTAGCGTTGTGTGACATACCTGAACAAGGGACTCCATTGTAAATATTATATAGTTTTGGTTAAAAGTATAAATTTAGAGAATATTAGAATATGGCGAGTTTCCTAAGTATAAATAAGTATATGCTATATTATGGAAACTAATAAAATATAAGTAAATCAATTCAGATTTCCAAAAAATATAATATATTCCATAATTTATTAGATTTGTAATTTAATTAGTAAAAAATAATTATTACTCTTAAATAATATTCTAATCAAATATTTCAAATTTATTTAACCACCCATGTGAGTAGTAAAAGCAATAATAATAGCAACGAGAGTAGTGAAAGTCATATTAGCAGCAACGGGGTAGTAAAATTAACAATAATAAATGCGGGAATAGTGAAAGAAAAAATAATGACGGCGGGAGAAGTGAATGTAATAGTAGTGACAACACATGTAGTGAAAGTCAGAGTAGGAAGAACGAAGAGAGTATGAAAAATTAACTAACAATTCGATTTTAAGAAAATATTAGTTTATTTAAATATATGAGTTTGATAAAACTAACGGGTTAACCGTAAAAATAGTATGAGTAGTTATACAAACAACAGTAACCGAAAAGTAGTAAACATAATAGTATTAACACGGGATGTAGTGAGAGTAATCATATTAACAGCGAGAGAGGTGAACATGTAGCCGGGCACCCAACAGCGGGAGAGGTGAACGTGTAACCGGGACCCCAACAGCGGGAGAGGTGAACCAAATTTAGCGAATTATATTTCATAGAAAATAAAATTTAAATGGTAAATAAAAGTAGCATGGGCGTAGCCGGGCACCCAACCTAGTCAATCAATACTATCTATTAAATCCAGAAACCAAGGGACTTGAATGTAATTAAATAAATATATACAAATTAATTATACTATATAGTTTTTAATCACAACACTGTGCGATGAACCTGAATAAGGGACTTCAATGCAAATATTATATATTTTGCCTTAAATATAAATATAGAAAATATCAGAATATGGAGATTTTCCTTAAAATAAACATGCCCCACCTATGGTATTAAATTATTAATTATATAAAGAAGATGTTAATTTTTTAACATACACGAATATAATATTAGTATGTTATATTTTGGAAACTATGAAAATGTAAATAAATAAGTTAGATTTCCAAACAAAATATAGTTTTCCATAAATTTTTTGGTTTGATTTAATACATATATGTAATATATTTATATAAATATATAAGTCTCTTAAAATTGCATGTCTAAATAGTAAAAATAATTTTCTTAGTGGTGAAAAGAATTGTATTAACATTGGATATAGTAATACGAGGATAATCACTCAGTTGAATAGTCAAAGTACCAATATTAGCAACAAGCGGGGTAGTGAAAGTAATAGAAGTAAGAACAAGAGTAGTGAAATTATCAATACGAATGCGGTTGTAGTAAAAGTAGCAATAATTACGGCAGGGTAGTGAAAATAATAGAAGTAACAACGAGCGGGCGGGGGTAGTGAAAGTAATATAAGTAACAACGGGAGTAGTAAAATTATCAATATTATTGCGGAGGTAGTATAAAAGTAGCAATAATTACGGCGGGAGTAGTGAAAGTAACAATAGTAATAACGAATGTAATAAAAGTAATAGAACTAACAACAAAAGAAAGTATATATGAACATCTAGTTAACCAATCGATTTAAGTAAAATATTAATAGCGTGAGTAATGATTTTGTCTAATAATTTATTTCATCGCAATTTTAATATATTGTCATAGAAAAATATATTAGTGTTAAATTTATGAGTTATGCAACTTTAAAGTTGTTTTATTTGATTGAAAATAAATTTTAATGGTAAATAGAGGTAGCCCGGGCGAAGCCGGGCACCCATACTAGTTAGTATACAATAATTATTGAATATTTTTCGATTGGATTTTCCGGATTAGGGTTTATTTTGACCCTATAAATTTTTCGGGATAGTGGCGTCTTAATTAGAAATTTTTGTACAATCTTCCTACCTAAGATCCGCTTTCGGTAAAAATTTGTATAGATTGAATGCCGGGATTAATAAGGAAAATAAATTCGACTTCCTAGATTTGTTCAGGCATAATCGGTGACCTGACTGATCTTACTGTAACTATTAGATGGCTGTCGATTGGTCTACATTGCCTCTCGACCTTCTCGGTCACATTACATTTAAGTTGGACTCTATTGACGATTTTATTTATATTTCTGCTGTTTGTCGTTCCTGGAATCGTGCTTCGTCCTCAATTAAGCACCTGTGGAGGGCTACATCAGTAGTACCATGGCTTTTACTTGCTGAAAACACCCAAGATTATCCTAATTGTCTTCGGAATATCTTCAACCTTAACAAAAATAAGCGTTACAGTTTGAATCTCCCTGAGACGCTTGGAGCAAGGTGTTGGGGTTCGCCTTATGGTTGGATTGCACTGGTTAAACGCGAGCTCTCCATTCAATTATTTAATCCAATCACCAAGGCGACTATTAGTTTCCCATCTTTGCAAACCATCCCATGGCTAACCATTCATGAACCCGAAGATTTTGAAGAAGACTGGTATGATTATTATGAATGGATTTTGACGACTTTTTTGCATAAACTCATTGTGCTCAAAGTGTCTCAAAGTGGTGGTCATCCCGAATTTGTTATTATGCTATTGTCTGTGTTTAGCAACGGCCCATGTTTTGCTAGGCATGGAGATCAGTCGTGGACGACTATATTGATCAAGGAATATAAGGTTTGGATGTTTGATGTGGTGGTCAGGGATGATCATGTATTTGCTTTATATAATTATGATGGAGCAATTGCGTATTGGAGTGTTAAGGAATTCCACGGTCTTGGGGTTGTTAAACCAATGGTTTATTCGCCAGGTGAGAATACGATTTTTGAAAGATTAAATGCACACGCAGATAAAGCCTATTTAGATTTTAATTAGTACAATCGGGTAGTGATCTCCTCATGGTGCAACGATTCAAGTCGTTAGGAGGGTGGAATCAGATTATACCGATGCTGGTTTTGAGACTGTTTACCGAACAATACAATTCAAAATCTACAAACTTAATCCTAAAGACAAAAGTTGGGAATACGTTGAAGATTTAGGTGATATAGCGTTGTTTGTAGGCGAACACTCTTCAATGTCGGTACCTTTAGCACGTGTCAAATGTTTGAAGCGTAGTTGTATATAGGCGGACACTCTTCAATGTCGGTACCTTTAGCACGTGTCAAATGTTTGAAGCGTAGTTGTATATATTTCACGGATGATCAGAGTGAGGTGTGGTTGTATCCAAGTAAGCGTACATTGTTTGCTGGACATGACATGAGTGTATTTGACATCAGAACGAAGCACATAGAGCGATACTATGAAGGCGATGATACACGTTCCTCAGTTTGGGCACCAACTTGGTTTATTCCTCAATTTTAAAATAGTCACAAGGTATGATATTACATTAGGGCTCCCCTTACTAATATGGTCACTCTTTATGTGATATTTATTACTCTTACATTACAATGCCGCGAATAAAGCGAGTTTTCATGACGAGTTTGAATACCCCTATGCTTGGGGGGTTGAGTTTCCTGTATTTTAATGTTGCCTTAGTTTGCAAAAACTTTAATTCTTCATTAACTATTCGTTTTATATGGTATAGGAGTAGTAACATTTACTTTTATATATCCGGAGCACAAAATTATATCCGAGTACAAATTACAAAGTTATTACCTATTGATTGAATATGCTGTTTTAAAAAGCAAAACAATTAGCGGTGATAATGAGACGAGATAGCTCGCGAGCAACTCGAGATTGGCGCAGTTAAAGCTCAGCTCGGCCTCGGTTAGAGAGTTTAGCGAGTCAAGCCGAGCAAGTGCTAACTCGACTCGAAAAGCTCGTGACCGGTTCAAACTCGTGTGGATTATATAAGATATTACTCATATTTTATAAAAAAAATTTATCACGGTTATATCTTTGTAACAAATATATCAAATGTCTCATTCATTTGCCAAATATTATCCACTTGAGTAGACCTAGTAAACGGGTCATTTGGTTGAGTCTGGATCGGTTTATTTCGGGTGTGCCATATTTTTTGGGTTAATTCGGGTCAGGTCGGGTTATTTCAGATATCGGGTCTGTTTTGATTTGTTGGTCAGGTCAAACGGGTCAGGTTAGTTCGGGCATGTCATTTTCGAATCAATGATTAAGAGAGAAAAAAAAAATGTTTATACTATTACCTATTTTTCAAGTAGTCTTGCTTCAGACGAGCCTTTTTAGTCTGAAATAATAAGACGAGATTTTGTAACCATTTTACGGTTAAATGTGACCACTATTGAAAAACAAGTTACTATAAGCTGTGACTAGAGATGGCAATGGATCGGGTACCCGCCCCGGATCCGCGAGATCCAATACCATTGGGTTGGATCTGGATTCCATTATTTTAGATCCGTAGGATCCAGATTGGATCCAGATCCATATACGATTATTAGGATCCGGATCAGGATTCTTCCTCTGGGATCCGGATCCAGATCCGGATCCGACCCTCTGATCCATTTATATTTTTCTAAGTCTAATTTTCAAGACCACGGCCAAGCCCATCAACTATTTGTTTAGTATGTGTCTATTCCAAAATGTGCGGTATTTTGTGGCTAGTAAACACAAAAATTCTTATTTGTAACGGACATATCTTTCACGAGCTTGTGACTGGTCAAATAATATCCACATGGGTAGGAAAAGACAAGCTATTTGTAATTCCACAGGCTTATCTTATCTTCCCAACTGGGAGATACTTAACCCGTTTTAAACATTGTTTGTATCTCTTTGAACAATTTATTTTTCTCTTATGTTTCAACAATGTCAGGGAAATTGAACATGTAACTTTATAATTGTTAAACTTTTACCATTTTGTTGGTAAATGGTAATTGCTAGCAAACTTTGGCATTTGACAATTTAATGTGCTATTAAGGCTAGTGTAATATCGAAACTTGTATATAACATGTAACTGAGGTATGACGCTACTTTAAAATTGCTGAGATCCGTTTTGGACCCGGATCCATAGGATCCAGATATGGATCTTGAAAATTTTAGATCCTTAGGATCTGGATCGGATCCGGGTACACTACCAATAAAATGGATGTGGATCTAGATCCTATAGGAACCGGTCCAGATCCGATCCATTGTCATCTCTAGCTGTGACACCGCCTATACCATTGTGGTTACATTTAATTATAGAATAGTCACATATGCCCATCTGAAGAATAAGACGAAAAGTGTCCGTCTGAAACAAAAATTTGTGCCTATTTTTAGTTTAACCGTATTTATGGTGAATTTATTTCAAGTATAAAAAATTTAAGAATATTATTTTCGAGTATTGTAGAAACTATAGAATTTAATATTTCATCCTAATTTCCTAAGTGAAGACGCAATTCCACTTGGCATCTTTGAAACGAATTTTGAAAAGAGAATTTCCTAAGGGCAGATTAGGAAACTCTCTTACGACCTTACACTATTTAAACTGATTCATCCTAATTTCCAAAGAGCGTATACGGTTGAAAGACACTTGAAGTACGAGAGAGGGCGTAAGAGTCATGTTGAGACTTACCGAGATTGAGGAATGAGAGAGTGAGGTGAACTTCGGGACGAAGTTCTTTTAAGGGGGAAAGATTGTAACAACCCGTGTTTCATTCGGTGGTTGACTCGGCCGAGTAGTCTCCACTCGACCGAGTAGAGAGCCACTCGACCGAGTGACTCTGAGATTCCTTGAAAACCTTCCT